>JABFEA020000002.1:1810008-1825158 GCA_019775915.2 Cyphomyrus plagiostoma | reverse complement strand
CCCACCCAGCATCTACCAAATACTCCACAATACTGGTCACCATGAAAGGCACCATGTCACGCACAATGCCATCCACCCTGCTGCCTAGCATAAAAGCCACCGCGCCATCAACCGTGTAACACGATGTTCCATCCATCACCCCAGCATGCTGACTGTAGACTCTGGCTGTGTTTTGCTTTGTCCTTTCATGTAGAAGGTCTTCCTGCGCTGATATAACACACCACCAGACTTTTGCAGAACTTTTTTTTTTTTCTTCCCCTGATCTAACGTCGCATTTGCATACTGATTCCGAATACCGCTTTTAAGTACCGATCCCCATTCAGAAGCTGCATTCACAATTGCCAGCTTTCAGCACTTCTCCAATATGACACACACAATTGTTTTCGTTGGATTTCTTTTTTTTTTCCACAGTCCCTAAAATCTGAGGTAGAAGTTGTGCATTGTGAGGGGAATTCAGTTGCCTGTCTTCACTGTAAATGTGCTCTTCTTTCATTTTCCAAAGCTGAAGTGTTCAGAGATGGATTGCAACATAGAATGACCAGGCAGAATGTCAACAACACCACAAAGAGAACAGGGGCCAAGGGGCAAACGGTCAGGCCTCAGCTAAAGGAGGGGAAGTATGTCAGGTGCTTCAACATCCACAAATATACATATTTTTTTGAATTTATTTATATATATATATATATATATATATATATATATATATATGCACACACACACACGCACACGCGCGCACAAAGTCTAAACACTTTCAGTAAGTTGGTTAAAGACAAAATGTGATCAAGAGGAAGTGGCTCTGTGCCTCTGCGAAAGGGCAAACGCAAGACGGGCTATGTTTTTGTCATGGGGATGTTACTCTCATTTCTAATGTCGCTAAATGTTCTTGCTTTCAGTTAATTAGCATAAAAAAACAGGAACAAAAGTGACGCACTTAGCATTATACAGACTGCATGACATGTACAGCTGTTGTCTGATGGGGAAATATTTTTAGTCACTGCCCCAAACCCAGACCAACACACGAGACACACGCCCCCACGTTTGCTGCCCATGGCATTCTCCCACCTCCACTCCACCTCAGTAATGATGGACGCGACCCCCCCCCCCCACAGGGGTGTGGCTCCCTTGCCTGACACCGCAGCTGCAGAACTCTGCAGTGATGAAGTGTTGCTGCCGAACCCGATCTGCCTCACACAATGGGCAACATACTGTATGACACTCCCGTCATTCACTTTGGGTAAAAGTTTACGCTTTGTGATTGGACTATGAAGGGGAGGGACAGTAGAGCCAACGCACACATTAAGATTTGCTGCCCCAATGCTCACGGATTTTCATCTTTATCTCTGCAGAGAAGGTGTGGGTGGCCTTAGGAGATAAAGCAATTATGGACAGTAATGTTGATGTAAGACAGTAACATTACTGTTAACTAAGGTTACATTAGTGTTAACTGGTTACATTTTAAGACAGTGATTAGCAACAGAACACTTGAAATGAGGTAAGATAAGGTCTTTTGTAAACCTAATAAACAAAAATCACTGGGTGAAATAAAAGAAGAAGAAAAGAATGTATTTTAGTTCGTTGTCACAAGGTATTTCTAAAAGGTTAGTAAACTATATGGAAAACATCCAAGAATACAAAACGCCGCGTCCCCACTGGGAACTATTTTTCGTGTCATCGGGAGAAAGCAGATCTCCCCGTAATGTCAGAGATCTCATGTCAGTGACAGGCACCAAAACACGGCCGTGCCTGGCCATCGTCGCCTCCCTCTGCCACAAGGGCTGTGACTAAATACTCAACTCCGATAGCCCAGTGAGCGTCAGGCTTGCTTTACTGCTCAGGCGTCCACAAAGTGGTGGATTACGAGGATATTCTTCTGAGTGTTTCTGCGAATGTCAGGGTATAAAGATACCACTCACCTTTGTGTTTGTGTGGTAAACAAGTATGGGAAGGCATTCACGCTAATCCCCCTGGCTTTGCCAACAGTCTGGCTGAGGTAATGAGATACAACTGCAATGTGGGTGGAAAATGAACTCATCCCAAGGGGCCAAACCCCCCCTTTCCCAAAAGGCCGGACTTATGCACAGGCTAAGCTGGGCTGTAGCCCAGGACCCCGAGTTGTTGGGGGCCCCAATTTTTGATTGTTTTCTGGTTGCATCAGCAGCATTTTACGCTATACGTCAGCCCCCAACAATGACTTTAGCCCCGAGGCCTCCATCCCCATAAATTCTGCCCTGCTTTCCCATGTCCCGTACCCCAGGGCATACCTCGCCTCATCACGTCACTAACACTAAGGCATAAAGGAGAGGACAATGAACTGCAGGGGCTGTATAAGGAGCGAGACCACAGCTAAAAACTTCTAGATAAAGTTTAGTTCCAGCTAAAATGTTCATGACGTAACAGGTGCGATATTAGTGCGAGGCGGCTGAAATGCGAGAGCCTTTCTAATTGCGCTTTCTCCCAATTTAGTCCTGCGGATTCTCCGGTTTGTCGCAATCTGCCATCCAGCAGAAATCAGATGGCAAATGTGCCCCTCTGATCTCAGTCCCCTGGGATGCCCTGCTGTCTTTCCGAAGAACAAATCACCATGCAGCACGAAAGGCAGCAAAGCACCTGCCGACAGAATGATGCCAGTCGAACCATAGTCACCAGACGACACACACCCTGAACTGTGCAGGTCTACTTTATAGTAGATGACCAAATCCCCAACCCAGACTGCATGCTTTTATGGCACAGCTGCTTAGCATTGAAGCTGCAAACAAGGAATGCTTATGAGTTGTTTGGAATTTACCTTTACTTTCAACCTTGCATTACTTTTCAACCTCCACAAAATGCTTACTCTACATTAAAATGGACACGTACGGGTTAATACTCCAGCTACACTACAAACATGCAAAACTAGTCATCCACAAGCAAGCCTCCTATGAGATCCGAAATACCTCAAAATATAATGTACAGACATTTTACAGACATGCAGGATGTATCCTTAAATACAGTTCATAGATAAAACATCTGCATACACACCAGCCACACACTGGATAAATTCAATATTTAGGTCCTAAGGAAACAAATTTGTTTCATTTACTGAGAAAAATGTTAGTATATTAAAATTTAATAAAGGTAAAGTTATGAAAATGGTAAAACTGTGAGATGTCAGGTGCAGACTGCAAAGTTGGCAGCCTGGATACTCCAGGTTCCTTTTCGATCACCAAAAAATGCCACTTGATTTCCTACCTGTGGCTGTAACCTTGAGTACTGCCTGCTAATGGTTTACTCACTGTGTCTACATAGCTTTGACTCACACAACCTGTTCCGCAGTCTCCTACAGCATCCCCATTTCTTATATCAAGCTCTGCTTCTGTCTCAACTGCAGAAAATCCTTACAAATTCCCCCCCCAACGTTTCCTCTACTCAGTGTACCAACATTTTTCTCAAACAAGCAAGAGAAAAAAAGAAACTTGTCTTCTTTCCCTCTGCACATTTCACTCATTTCCTGGTCCAGCACTTTAAGCTTGAACCAAACGCATCTTTCACTCGTCTTACCCCCAGCTTCTGTGCGTGGATTTCTCCGTCTGTCTGCCTGTCCAGCTCTCATCTCCAAACCCCGCGGCCAGGGTCTGCAGGCACCATCCGTAACAACTTAATGTCTTGATCGTCTTGCAACAGCAGTGAGCAAGAAGTGTGCGGCGTGGGGGTGGGGGGTGAGGGGAGTGAGGCGCCTCAAACACCATTTCCTCTCCTGTGCCAAGCATTTCCCCTTTCACACCACCGTGGCTGTTTCATCCGTGCGATAACTTTTTAAGAAGGTGTCTCGGCGCAGACGAACAGGTGAGCAGCATTCCCAGAGGCGGCCGAACTGAGTCGTGGTCTTAACACAAGGAGTGCGTGGCGGTCTGCAAATCCCTGCTAATCTGTGTGATTGAAAAGACAATCCTTACCTCAGTCTTTCATCCTCTTCCTTCCGCTGTCATGTCATCGCTCATCTGTTTCTTCTTTTTTCCACCCCAAGTACTGTAACTGTTTTCTGCCTTGCCTCTCTCTCTCTCTCTCTCTCTCTCCCTGGCTGCTCTGTATCTCTCTCTTACTCCCTCTCTCAAAAGATCATTATCATTCTTCGCTTAATCTCTCTCCTCTTGTCTCACACGGACTGCTCTGCACTCAGGGTAGATTGATTTTCACCCGTATGCAGGTTGACTTCCTTGCTCTCCTCTATTCACTCGTTCCTTTTTGCAGATTTTGTTTCATTCACATCACGGCGAGACCCAGCCCACTCCTCCTCCCTTCACACACTACCTCTCCGGTCACCCCCCCCCCCTCCCTCTGCCAGATTAGTCAGAGAACAACCAACAGGATGTCCTCTCTCTCTGTCTTTCCTTCTCTTCTTCTATGAAGCTGATCTGTTTTTTAGGCTAATGGTTGGGAAAGCTAAATTAAACGCTTGTGCATTGTGTTTCTTTTTTTATCTATATAAAGATCCTCTCCAGTCATCTGTGTTTATCAAACATCTAATGGTGATGAGGTTTGTGTACGTTGTTCTAATACCAGTGGGTGCGTGTTCTACCCAACCATGACTGTGTGTGTTTTACTACAGGAATATTGTTTATATCAACCCTAACACGCACAAAAAAATACCTAACATACAAAACAGCCCAACTCAATAAATTAGATGGTGACTAAAATGATCTAAAACTCACGGCCTTTTCAACACACCATTAAATCAAAATACATTCCTACTCAGATTCTGAAAAATGACATTTGTGAACGACATTGCATGGGACAAATCAAGCAAATCAACTTGTCGTCTTAGTTCGTCTGATTCAGCCATGGCGCCTGCCATCACAAGGAGAACACAGAATATCACCTGTAAGATTTTACTGAAGTAAATAAGGTTATTACCAGAGACGGTGGTGCCTGAATTCGGAGTTCAGACAGGCCCGAACAGCCTCCATGGTGTCCTCATTTTCCTTCTGACCAGGTCCTGTGAAACATGTACAGGTTATGGGGAACCATACTAAGGAAATCTTATTCATTAAGCCCTCACACAAAAACCCTGCTGTAATTGTAGATATTATCTATTCACCTTTAAAATGGACTAATGAGCTTTTAATGCTGACTTTTTACAAGTTAGTGTCAATTCTTTTTTGTGTTTATTCCCATTTAAGGCTCTGGTTTGGGTTCTAAAAAGTTCTTGCAGCAAAAGATGACACCAAAATGACAGCAAACATATGACATCACCTTTTATTAGATACAATGTCAAAGGATACTATCTTAAGGTATTTATTTGATAGATAATGTGAGTACATTTCCACGACGCTTTCATGACACAGTGTGAACCACGAAGACTGACCATCCATCTTCTAATCACCTCTCCTGGTCAGTGGTGCAGAGGTCTCTCGGGGTTACAGACGTAAGTCTTGCTGCATGTCTTTGGACTGTGGGAGAAAGCCAGATAACTCCGTGAAAACCCATGTGACACAGGGAGAATGTGCAAACTCCATACGCATGCAGTGGAGCTAGGATAAGGGCAGCTATAACCTGGGAAAACTGTAGTACACTGAGATTGCATGTGGTCCTCGTCATGGAAAGTTGCTGAGGGGGAAGAGGGTCAATAGGTAATAAGCTTTACAACACATCAAAGGTGGCAGTATGTTTAATTCCTTACTGTGCCAGTGGCATCCCGATCTCCAAGGTTACTTTTCTGATTACCTGGATCAGAATAGCAACCCATCCAATGAGAAAATATCCCGTGACTTTAACATGCTGAATGAACACAACACAGCCGCTAGAGAGAAATTCACAGGGGATACCTCAAACCAGGCTGATAGGTTTGGTTTCAACATTGATAGGGACCAAATTAGCCCCAAAGCCCTTTGCTCCCCTAAAAACACGGGGTACTCCCACAATGTTGGTAAGGGGCATGGACCCACCCAAATAAACGATCTTGTTCACGACTCATTTTCTTTACCCAGAAGGACGCAACAGCATAGTACATAATCGGGCATCCAACCTTTACTTTACGTTACACAGTCACCTCGTAAATCACCATTCATTTACAGCTGTGTTTTCATTTTTAGTCACACAGATAAACAAGGCGTGTAAAGCCTGATTAATTGATATTATTTGTCAGTGATACATTTATTATCAATAATGTACCGCTACTTATACGGATTGAAATCTTATTAGAATTAACGTCCTAATATTAAAATAAATGCGATGACACAACGTTGGTTTTTGTCTGGTTCGGTCACACGGTGTAATGGATCAAATTATACGAGGCAGCAGATCAGAGAAAAGCAGAAAGGGGCTAAGAGGGAGGTCACAGCGGGGTATTGTTGTACGAGGAAAACTCATTTAGCCCTCAAACTGTCTCAGGATAATGAGCATCTGGAGGTGGGACCTTGCCCCTCTCCTAATTACTAAAGTCGGTCCGAGCCATATGTCGGGCCGTGCGATATGCCCATGATAACCCAAAAAACGACGTATAATAAACATAAAAAACGCGCATATTTTAGTTTACAAAGTAAACGCGGCGCTTTGCGAACTACAATTTAGGAACAGATTACCTGCACATAACGCAAGTAGGGAGATGTTAACATAAGGGGGGGGGGCAGTTCGCAGTCAATAGACCCTGGAGAAATTGGCTAGATGAGGTAAGGCCGGCTTAATTATTATTAATTATTTGAAAATAACTGTTCGAAATAAATACGTATTCATATGTACGTAAATGGAAGGAGACCTGATAGACAATTTTCACTAAACAACTTTTATTGGGTTAACGGCGCTTCACGTTAAAATACTGCGCAATGCGGGGGAAGTGAGTTCAACGGAACCTTCATTTTAAAGAAACTGTTCTTCAGTATAACCGTTCAGAACCTCGTGGTTCTGTAACTATAAATCTGGCGAAAATATCAACATTGCTTCTAATCCGCCTCAATTGCACTCATCGGAAGGTGGATTGCGGTTATAAACCGTCATTTACAATCGGACAGCGACCCCTGGCGTTGACGACGAGTGTAATTATATTTCTCAGCTATACTGACAAGTTCAAATTCATCCTCAGCACAGGATAGGCCATTTCACCTATTCTCCTTATATTTCTGCAGGGTTTCTTCTGTTTCTCTGCTCTTTCCAGAGGTGTAATGTGACATTATTTCGTCAATAGGTATTAGTTTCGATGGATTGATGTCCTGTTCATACTGTAGACCTAGTGCTCCACGACGCTACCTGGAATGGACGTTTAATGTTATATCATGTAACACCCGCCCCGCGGCGCTAAAATGTAACTCCTAAATGAGAGGCCCGACTCCGGAGAATTGATTGCAAAAAGATTTGAAAATGTTTAGGTTGATATTTGAAAGATTTACAATTTTCTCTGGAAATTTTAGTAGGCAATATCATGCATGAAAGTTTTACCTGATCATCTAATGCAAACTGCATTTTAGGTCTTCATGTAGATTTTACGGATTTCACGGTTTGGACACGGTTTATTTTCTTAGGGGAGATTGAGACTCGTCGATCTGGGATGTCTGGAAGAACATTTGTAACGTTATTAGCCTTTTAAAGGAATTTTATTAGGAGAAATGTTATTCATCATATACAATAGGTCAATAAAACTGGACACTTGGTTGATATTCTTGTATATAGCAAGAAAAAAAGAGAAATTGCCGTTGTAAAATCCACATTTCACATTTGATTTATAAAACAACCAATAACTAAAGTGTAATGTAAATAAAATTCCTTCTGGTTCTTGAGTGGTAACTACACGTAAAGCAACAGCCCACTTGTTACTTAAATATTCAGCTTAATGCTTCAAATTATTTTTATTTCGTGTTAAACATGATATACAGTAATGATGCACACATTTATAAATCATTAGTTTTATGTATATTCCAGAACGCTGTATTATCATAATGTGCTATATGGTGATTTCCTTCGGTTTTGTGCTGCCTTGAGTCAATCACCCCGATCTCTCCTGCCTTGTTGTGCCCCTGGTAAGCAGGCTAACACAAAGGAGTACAGTCTATTGTCTGTGATCTTATCTCCCTGCCAGAGATGTGAGATGGACATTCGTCTCCCGCTGCAACGAAGGAATCTGGATGAATTCCACACCAGCCGGTCCAAGGTACTTGTACGTTATCACTGTCACCTCTCCCTAATTGATCTTAATTTGCGGCTTTAGAATACACCCCCTCTATACTTTATTTAATTTGACTGAGTATAGTTTAAAAAAAGAAAGAAAGAAAGAAAAAAGGAGGGGAGGGTGGGTCACGGATGCTAGCTGTAAGTGCTTTTCTTTTCTTTTGACTTGGAAGCGGCAGCCTGCGAGGCGAATGCAGCTGTATGCAAATAGCGCCTCGGGCGGTGCAGGCCGCGGCTCGTTGGCCGCCCAGCACCAGCACATGGCCGGCGAGCGGCCGCGTCCAATCATCTGCGCCGACCCGGCCTACCGGGCAGAGATCCTCTCTAGCCGTAGCAACAGGAGTTACAACATACGTTCCTTTTGGATTAGGGCCACTAAAACAAAGGGGGGAAAAGAAAGATTAAAATTTTTATTGTCAGTAGAGATAAGATAAAAGAAGAAAGGAAGCAATAAAGTCAGTGAAGTTGATAGGACAGCCCAATAATAGAGTTGAACTATTAATTGTAAATTTACATATTTAAATATTATTGTGTATATATATTTATTACATGCATTTAGTCTATTACGTTTGCCGACCACGTTTAAATGTAAAGGCCAGTTGCCACAATTAAAAGCAATTCGTGGAAGTTAAAAAACTGAAAGGCATATGCTTGTGAAATATAATACACAGAGATACTGTTTCCATCTCGCAGCGGTCAGAAAAGCTAGTCGCCCACCGTCACGCATATGGCTACTGTCGCACATTCCGACAGAGGACGCATATGTCTCCAATTGTTTGATATCTTTTTTGTGTCAAACTCTTAAACTTTACTCTGTTCCTAACTTCTAGCAGAAAAGAATGTAGGCTGCTGTGTTAGCAGGATAGTTTGCGAGTTATTACGTTAGTCCGCCGAATGTTTAAATTAATTTATGTGTACGCTACTTTTTCGTTATTTACAAATAAAAAAAATACGGTAAAATAATCTGAAATTAAATTTGCACACACAAAATGTGAGTACCCCGGGACATTTGGCAGCTCAGGTTCAACATTAGGCTAAATACAGGCTTACGTAAATTCTGTTTCACACAAAATCAGTTAGTCTCATGAATTGTGAAATTGGCATATGCTTTTTTTTCCGTGGGGCTTTGTCTGTATCAACGACCAGTGAAATTTTACCGTTTGATTACTATTTAACAAAAACCCATTTTCTCCCGGTCGTAGGCCTATTCGATAGTAAATGTTGGTAGTTGTTCAATAAAAATTGTTATAGGCCTAAATAATGGAGGGAAAATATAAAGGACGCACAAGGCATCATTGCGCCACTATGCCGATCTGCTACATTGTAGCTGTTTGAAATACATCCAGACGTTTTACACGGATGCATGTTCTTGTACTTCACGTAATATATTTCGTCTGACAGTGGAGTATGAAAAGGGATGTCACTACTTCAAACCGATGAGTGGCCTTGCGTAGGGTTAGTATTGTTAAAATATGACACTTTCTGAAAATTTCCTTTGCGGAAGATTCATCTCAATGCCACGAATCCCAACTAGACGTCATTGTAAATGATGTATGCCCCTTGAACACTACATAGAAGACAAATATAATAACTAAAAAGTTTAATTCCCATTTTGCCAGATGTCCTATTTTCACAATACTCACCATACACACGTACAAACTTACAAATACCATACAAACATCACTTACAAATATTATAGAGTAAAAACACGATTATCACGCATTATAGATGGCAAGGATTGTTTGTCAGTAGTTACCAGAATTTGTCTGAGAAGCACAATTAAGCAATTTCGTTAATACGTAATAAATGGAATGCAGTTGGATAAATCACAAGTATCGATCGATGGCTTGCGCGTAACCAACTACAGTCAAATACATCTATATGCGTTCTCTGTCATGGTACATATTTTGAAGAATTGTGCAGTTCAGCATTCTATAGTTACACCGTTTGTGTCTGTCCGATGCTACTGTGTTAAATCGGACAGGACCCTAGAAAAGGCTTAATTTGATTTTCCAGCTTTATGCAAATACCGGTCAGGAGGTCAGATCGGGCGCGTGGCTGTGCTGCAAGGCACACTTTCAGACTTACAATTCCGACATTGAATGAAAAGAAAAGAGAGAGAAAGACGCATCCCCAGCACACACACCAGGCTCCCCGGTCCTCTTAACCTAGCCGGGGTAAAGGCAATAACAGTCTCCATTCCCCAGAGATAGCAATCCGCAAAAGAACACAACACGATGCCTGGTGTTCGTGGTTTGGAGAATTACGAACTCAACAGAGTTCAGCGTAAACTAAAAATGTAGGTTTTTTTCAGAAGTGTACTCTATTCTGTGCTAATCACTGTACTTGCAATTTAACGGTCTTTTGAAGTATGGATTCATTATTGGTCTGCTTTTCATTTAAGTATTTACTTTTTATAAGTTTTGCTTCAGTAGCTATGATGACAGTCGCTACAATGTACATATGTAATTTGAGTATATTAATATATTCATTGTTTATTTTGATGAAATTGTCGTATTCTCTAAATAACATTTTAGCAGTTAGGATTATTATAGCTATCTATCTATCTATCTATCTATTGGCCTGCACGATTTGAACATCTTGATTTATCTACAGGACAACATAAATCTTAAAAACACATTTTAGAAAAAATGAACAGCATTTTAAATATTTAAAATGTATGTATTGCAGAAAAGTAAATTTAACAAAAATACGATGATTACACCTTGAAACAGTGAATGTTTCAATACAATAGACCATGTCAGTTTTATTGTCAAATGGAACGCTTTGTTTGAAAAAAAAAAAATCCACGTCAAAAACAAAACAGTGAATTAATAACAAGAATCCGTTAGGCCTCATACCCATATGCGCGCTGCAGAGGGTAAGCGAACACTATATGTTCATAGATTTTTTTAACATCTTTTGTTTGCGGTCTAAGAGCATTTGTAGGACGCATATAGCATTCTGGAAGTCCCTGATGCCCATCGAAATATATTCCTCCCATTTTTCTTTTGAGGGGGTGTGGGTGGGATTTTTAGGAGTCGTGCTGTGAAAAGGGTTAATTTCGTTGACAATAGCGGGGCAGACTTCCTATTCTTGGAATCAGACGTTCAGGTGGATGTATGCAGAAGGATTATGTGCATCGCTGTGAGATTCTGATGAGCTCGTTTTAACGTTTTTACTACTTCAAAAACCATTTGCACCTTTTAACATCCTTTTTATTTACGTTAACTTAGATATATGCGCCCTGTACACTACCTCTACTACCTAGCCACCCTACCCCCCCCCCTTCACAGACATAAAATCCACCACTCCCCCCTTTCCATTCTGTTGCCCTGTTGAATGAAGACAAAGGTAGGGCACGTGTTTGTTGAATGGAGTCCCGGAGGAGAGCGGGCGAACAAAAGCTAGAGAAGCTTGGCGTGTGGCATGGCCCAATCTACATAATTATAAGGGACCACGCGTCAGGGAGTGGGGGTGTGACGGGGGGTTGACATCTGCCGCTCCGCTCCCCCGAGACTCGGAGTGGATCAAGTTGCCGGCCCGCCACTATTGGCGCTTGGGCTGCAACCATCTGCGTTCCCTCGGGCGCACAATGGGAGCTCAGTGCCTTTAAAAAGACGAGGTAAGGAGAGAAGTCAGTGTCACAACGCGGGACCGCTCAGCCGAAAAGCTCTCGTTTCTTTTCACTGGCAGTTAGTCTTTACATTTTCGTAGCCACAATCTTGACGTTTCTCTGCAGGTATCTCAATTTGGAATACCGAAGTCGCGATGCCACGGGGTTTTTTGGTAAAGCGCACCAAAAAGCCTGGCGCAGTCTCTTACAGGGTGCGTGAGGAGTGTGTGCCAGCTCAGGGTTTCTTAACAACAGTCCACGCTTCAGGCATGCCGTGCTACATCGACAGAAAGCATATCAGGACTGCGACCTTGCACACGGACTGCAATCAGGTCTGGAGCATACAGAGTCGGGTAAGTTTAGGCGGGATGCCTGAAGCTCAATGCCCCCCGACTCTCAGCCCAAATCGGCCAGTCAGTGCGGCGTACCCCCAGCAGAATACATCGGCCGAATACTTAGATCGCAAACTGAACTCCAGTTCTCCTGTTCAAGCCGAGTCTTTTCCCGAGCAGAACTTCGCCATCAGCGGTACAGGTGTAGCGTTCCCTCCTTCTTTGGCTGAGATGACAACGAAACTGGGTAATGCGTGCAAAGAACCGGAGTCCACCGCAGTCAAGCGACCCGCCCCCACAAATGCCAAAACCAAGCAGACGCATGCCAAAAAGCACAAGTCCTCGAGTTCAGCTAATGGAGATAAAAAACTAAATTACCGGGATGAAGTTACAACATCACCAGTTCTTGGTTTGAAGATTAAGGAAATGCCGGAGGAAGATGCAAAGCCGCGGTCCAACAGCCCGCTTGGCGAGTTTATTTGTCAACTTTGCAAGGAGAGATACGCGGATCCACTGACCCTAGCGCAGCACAGGTGTTCCCGCATCGTCCGCGTCGACTATCGCTGCACTGAATGCGATAAAGTCTTCAGCTGCCCCGCCAATTTAGCCTCCCACAGAAGGTGGCACAAGCCAAAGACCCAGCCGGAGGGCAGTTCCGCAGACAGCGAGGAGATGGAGTCTAATATGACTTCTGTCGGACTAGACCAAACCATTAAGATTCGAGATGGACGCACACCGTCTCCGCAGGTTTCTGACTCTGGATCCGAAGAAGACCTGGCCTTCAGTTGCCCCCTGTGTTGCAAGAAATTCAGGAGACAAGCTTATCTAAGAAAACATCTCGCTCTGCACAATAGGCAGGCCACGGCTTCGGAGAGCGCACAGCCCATAGAAGAAAAGGTAAAATCAAATCAACAACAGAATTGCTCCGGCGATCTTAGGTCTCTCTACCTCGGGAAAGACGCGCAGGGAACGGGATCTGCAGCCAGCGAGGTGTACCCATGCAGATTCTGCGGTGAGAACTTCCTCTCCTCTCCAGGGCTCACCAGGCACATCAACAAATGTCACCCAGCTGAAACCAGACATGTTATTTTATTGTCTCAAACGGGTTGACAAACTTGGATATGAAAACTAACCAAAAAAAAAAAAAAAATCGGTGTTGCCAGTTTTGACCATCATCTTGCATATCTGCATGTTGCCTATTTCTAATGCGTTGTGCAAAAAACCTGGCGACGACCTCAAGGATAATGAGTCAGCAACGCAATCTGTATAGCCAATTAGCTTTTTATATGTGCGTTATTTTTTCTCATATTAAAGTCTATTTATTTATTTATGGCCTTTCATACAGAAAATTTGCTGCTTTATGTTATTACTGGAATGCGTTTATTAGGTATTTGCCTTACAATAAAACATCATTGTGAAAATTCCTGAGTATTTTAAACACAGAATTGACCAAAACGCATTTTGTATTTTTATATGTTGGTATGTTCTTATATTTAAGCAATAAAAATACAGTACAATACAAATAACTCCTTCTTCTCCGTGATTACATTTATTAAAACGTTTGATGCGTCTATATGTCTTTATTCGTTTGCCTTGTGTTACACATTTACCACATTATTCCATTTTCCACTGTTACATAAGCGTTTGTATAACTTGTAAATATGAGCAGAAATTGCAATATCTACATCAGATACATATCTACATATCTAGATTAGAAACTTATGAACTGTTTCATTGGGTGCTAATGAATTATTCATTGAAATGCTACCGTGTTGTCTATACTCTACTATACGCGCAAAATTCTTAGCGATTTTTTCCCCCTGGTATAAATAAAACAGCGCATATCGCAATCTGGTTCAGAAAACCGACCACAAAACTAAAACCAGCTGATAATATTAATTTCGTATATTATTCAAAATTCATATCAAGCATCGAATGATTTAAAACAGAGGATCTTCACCAACTCGAAAATAAGATACAAAAAGCTGACGGATTTGCTTTTGCTGGAACACTTGGTTTATATAATCAACATATTTTTCCATATTATTATGTTTATCGTTTGTGTTTCATAAGTATCATATCGGCATTTACTGTCGTGAAAGTAGGACGCCTTTCTTTACAGTTCGTTTTGTTTCCTGCAAGTCTGTTTCATATTCTACCGTTTTTTTTTTCCCTTTATCTTGAACACTGCTAACCAGCTGCCTTCCCCCACGCCTCATCTTTCACTCTCTCCTTTTCTCCTTTTCTGTCTTAATTGTCCAGCCGCTTACTTGATAGTCGGGTGGACGCCGCGGGGGGCGGGGGTGGGGTGTGCACGTTGGAAGCGCCGATGGTCTGTAGAAACAGGGCTTATGAGGGATTGCTGAACGCAGCGGGTAGCTGCAGCCTGTCCCCGCTTGTGCAGGAATGCTTTTGATAGCCTCCTGCTTACAGCCAGGAATGTGTCCGCTTGCACCTGCTCCGACACGGCTTCGGATTCTTCACAACTTTCCCTTTCTTTATTGACCTAATATTCAGGCCTCTAAGCCTGCACCCCTCTGACTAAGATCCCTGCAGTCAACCAGTGCAACACAATTCTTACTGTCACGAAGGATAATGGACATATGTTACAGGGTGAAGCGCCGCATCCAGTTGTAATTAGTGTTTTGGGTGACGGTTGGTATATATTCTCAGGACAGGACCACGGCGGAATTTCTCTTGATTTACACCGCGCGTAGGATTTTCACCACTCGAAATTCAAACAAACACATTATATACACGAAACGGTTTCGTAGAGCTTTCGGCGTAACGTGACATTATATATTCTACAAGGGGCACACGTGTTCTGTATAATAATATTGGAAATAAATAAATACACTTACATTGGTATGTTAAAATGCAATGAAAAATCGATACATCTGTATTAATAAAAGGTTATTTTATCTCTTTTTTTTAAAGTTATATCTGAGTTTTTTTTAAAAAGTAAAAAATTTTGGGGCCGCCCCCCCCGGGGGCCGGGGGGGGGGCCGCCCCCCCGCCGCTGCTGTTAGAACGGGCGCACTCTGAAATACATATCTTAAACGAATGGAA
>JABFEA020000002.1:1787275-1801540 GCA_019775915.2 Cyphomyrus plagiostoma | reverse complement strand
TATATTTTGGATTACTCACAATAAGTGAAACATCAAAACCACACTTAAGTCAAGCATGTTAAATTTTACTAAATTATAAAATACTTCAAGAGCAATGCTATGTATGGAGTGAGAGAAGAACTATACTTCAAGATGACACAGAGATTGGTGATGGCCCACTTGAAGCACACTGCAGCCAAAAATGCTCATCACAGTGACTACAGAATTAACTGTATGTACAAACGCTGTTCTAAGAGGACGACAGATATCAAAACATAGTACTCGTTCTCTTCCGAAAATAAATATCACAGGATAAAACGCACATTAGATTTAAGTTTTTAAAAATAAATCAGGAGGCATTTTGCATGCAATCTGGACATGTCTATAAATGTCAGTGACAATTCAAGATTGTTTATATGCGGGTGATACTTTTTACTACAACATCCATTCGGACAGCCAGTGGTCATTAGGGCCAAACCACGCTTTTAAGCCGGTTATTAAACTTGGTGCCATTACAGCAGCGTCACCGCCCGCCTAAAGGCAACATAGGCGGATGCGTAGGGCGCCAACTTCTAAGGAGGTGTCGACCTGCCAGCCAATTTCACTTTGCACCGGACAGGCGCAGGCGGTGATGCTTGCCTAGGGCGCCACATCGGCATGGACCGGTACTGCCGCCCACCTACCTCCAGCCTTGACCCACATTGTCCCCGTCGAGAAAGACGCCGCGGATGCTCGGGCTGGTCCTCAGGAACAGCATGGCATTCCAAGTTATGTTCCCCAGCATGAAGTACTGCAGCAGGAGGTGAAGTGCCTTCCACACCCCCGACCACTCGCTCTCCTTCTGCTCGGCTTCCCGAGGTGCCTCGACCACCACCAAATAACTAACTTCGCCGGTGATTGACAGCACGAGCACGGTGTTTACTACAATGGGCAGATAATGACACGCTTTCTCTAAGCGACTCCTAACCCGGTGACCGAAGCCTGACATCTTTCCTTTCTCGTATACTGACAGTCCACACGGATTAACCTGCTACACAAGACCGGTTCTACCTGAACCACAAATACCGAGTACTTAAACAGAACCCGGAAGATAAAATAAAAAGCAGCCTCCGGTGTAGATAAAAGAGCAGAAAATCTATGGCGGTACAACCTTTGTCTAAAAATTATGAATAAGTACCCAACTTTGAACGAGTGTTAAGTAGCTAACGCAACGAAAACCTTGACCCAGTTCCATACGTATTACTACAGACATAACTAACTGCGCCCTCACCTACTAACCCGGTTTACTCCTTGGCGGCTGTAGGTAAGGAGCCGCATTAATACTTCAGCTACTGTTTCCGTAACGCACACACCCACCATCAGAGGCGGTGTCTCACTAAAATAACTCCCCCGTTCGCTCATTATAGTTCCGGCTATCAGCGCTCCAACTATAACGAGTAAAGGGGGGACACTTCTACAGTATGTAGAGAAGAATATTGTCGTAAAATAGCCCTCGCATGTTATATATCTGCAACAAATGATAGTTCCCTTTGAAAAAGTTTATTTACAAAAAGATATAGCTGACAATATCCCTACGACGTTTTTATCGAAAGACTCATCCGTCTGTCAGCCAAGGATTCGAACTAACAGACTTCCAATCACAGCACAGAGTCCTTGTTCACAGAAACACACGTGGCCCCAGATGATGCCCCCGCCTCCATATCATATATTTTGGGGGACTGTCCATTCGTTTCTACAGGCAAAACCCTAATCCAAACAATAGCAACCTTAAACCCTACCCAGCCCTAATCGTACCCATAAGTAACCAAACAAATAAAAGTGATTTGCTATATTTAGTTTATTGATCACTGTCACATATGTTTATAAAATTCAACTTCCCTTTGTGGGGACTAAAAAAATGATCACCACAACGTCAAAATAACAGGTTTTTGTCATACTGGTTGGACATTTGGTCACCATAATGTAATATAGACCTAATCCACACACACACTCACAAACAAACAGAATGACATTATTTTCCAGCATTATACGGATGCGTGCTCCATATACAGGGTTATACATAAGGCCCGCATCAGGGGGATTTGTCTTTTGCTTTCGTTCCCTCCCCCAGGAAGTGTAATCCAAGCATTAATCCCTTTTAATCCAGTGCCAAATCAGTACAATGTCGAATGTGGATCTGTCAGCATGGCCTTCTGGTATCCAAAGCGGGAAGACGTCTGTGAGTCTGAAAGGAGCTGGGCGAGACGGGAGAGGTCAGTTGATTGCAAGCTGTCACCCACCTGTCTGCTTGGTTTAGAAATGTATAATTACGAATATTCTTTAAAATGATTATGTTCCACTCATGGTATGAGTGTAACCTGATAGAAAGCATATGGTTTTCAAAATGGAAATCGAAGATAAATATTTTCTCATGACTGTTTTAAAAACCCAAATAAGTACTAAAAGCCTCTCCACTGTGTCAGAATGATATGACATTACAAAGATTAACAACATGGGGGCAGTGTTGCATTACTTTTAATTTGTGTCCCAAGTAGCCAAACCCATAAAACTGGGTATGTGGGGGTGGGATGCGTGTGTTATGTGGGAGTTAATCCAAGGATTGAATTAATACCCCCCCCCCCCCCTTTTAATAAAAGGCATCTTTCTTCACATGTTTTTAAAGGAATTCTGGGACGCGTGAATATAAATTATTTTGCTAGCTGTTAGATAAAGGCATACTATGACAATACGAAATACGAAGACGAACCCCAGAACTCTTCCTATACACCATAGATGTGAATTATACATGTTGTTCATGTGTATGTATCAATACTATTATTATTTGAAAATGTGTAATACTGTATTATCAGGGCAGAAAACCATTGAGCAACAGTTAATCAGATAATTATAACTAGTTGAGAACAGAATGGGGGTATTGTCTGAAGAATTTGTTCTATACAATTTATCTTAACAAAGCAGAAGTTACGCAAAGTTAACTCTCTGAGTATTGTTCATTTTATTCATTTCACAGTGAGCATAGGAGGACAGACTGGCAAGGCTCCCTGCAGTCTCTGAGGAAGGAACAGCACCTGTCAGTGAGCTTCCTCTGTGATCCCACAAGCTCCATTTGCACCTTAAACACGGATTAGTTTCCATTTTTTTCTGCTGAAAAAATGGTTGGAGTTAATCGGCTCAGTCTGTTTTGAAATAGCACTCAGTAATGCTTTTCACCGTCCATAGTCACTATCGCTCACTATTCAGCTTTAAACTGTACATCCGTAATGTATATATGATTGTTTTGTTTATTTATAGATGTATTTTTTCTTTTATTTAGTTTTATAGTATGTATTCTTTGTACAATGACAATGAATATATTCTATTCCATTCTACCGTAGTCCTAGTCACATTCACAGGATTTTGCACTGTGCCTCTCTGTGCCTGCCTTCATGGCTGGAGAGGTGACTCTGAGACTCGGGATCTGTGCTGGCACTTGGAAGTTTGCTGGTTTGAATCCCATAAATCCCAGGAGTGATTCTACTTTGTCGGGCCCTCGAGCAAGGCCTTTATCCTGCAGTTTCTTTGTCCTCAGTATGACCGTAACCTGCCTCTAGCCCTACAAGCAAGTCCTCCAACTTCCTGGGGAAACTTGGAGGCTAGTGTCAGGGCTGGCACTCCAGGAAAACTCTGGAGTTGAACTAGTGTGGTCCTGAGGTGTCATTCCTGAGGTGCTTTGTTGTGTGGCGGCTACAGCAATGCGCCATATCTGTGCGTGGTCCTTACCTCACCTCTGTCTCAGAGACTGATCTGGGGTCAGTGTCCTTATCTGCTACCCGTGTATGTCGAGCTCAGATGCCTTCCCTGTGGGTTTCAGGCAGGTGCTGCAGTTACAGTGCAGATGGAGGGAGGTCAGGGAGCGCGAACGCTGGGCCAAGCTGCGCAATGCACGGCTCATCCAGGACTTCCAGAGGGCAGAGGCCACTGTGAGAGACCTGGCCGTCCGGACCGCAGCCATGAGCGCCATTCGTGTGAGGACAGGAGCCCAAGCGGATGAGATCCAGCCTGTTTAGTTCTGCTTTGTCCTTGTTGTTTTTTTGAGAAGCCTAAAAGTTTTGTGTAAGATGTATAGAATTGTTGCTTTGCACCTCCAGGGTTGTGGGTTTGAATCTTACCCTCATTGGCTGCCTGCAATCCAGGGCCATTTTTGTGAAATCCTGCTGCATATAGCACAGCTCTCTCACTCCCCCTACAGGCTGAGTATGAGAAGCATCTGCGCCAGAAATGTCCCAGTCGGCTGCAGAAGTTGGAGGAGAAGAGGACCTGTGTGCAGCGCAAGAGGGTATTCAGGAGTCAAAGTGCAGAGATTTCTGTTCCAAATCGTCCCGTAGTCAGTTAGGGTCATTATACAAATAGGAAATAGCATGAGATCAGGACTGTGTTTTCCCTGATGTAGTTGTTGTTATTTTCCAGTCTGTGCTAATCTTTATTAACTTGGTTAATGAAGTACATCAACTAAGGTACATCAACTTTTAGGAAATTTTAGATTTAGTGCAGTGCAAGTTAGTACAGTGGTTCACACTGTTGCCTCACATTTCCAGGGGGTTTCATGTTGTTACTGTTATCCTTTATAGACATCTTAGATATGATTTAATATTTTGATAGTGTTGCATTTGGCATGGTGGTGCAGTGGTTAGCCCTTTTGCCTTCTACCCCTGGGATTGGGGATAGAGTCGCCAGCCCAGCTCCATGTGTGTGCCGTTTGCATGTCGCCCCCATGTGGTGAGGGGTTTCCTTCAGAATCAAAAAGCATTCTAAGGTGAACAGGAGTTGCCAAACGGCATGTGGGCTCTGTGATGGGTTTGTGCTCCATCCTGGTTTATTCCCTGCCTTATGCCTGTAGCTTCTGGGATAGGCTCTGGATCCCTGCCACCCTACATGGGTAGAAGATGGAGGGGTGGATTATTTCTGGCCAGTTAAACCCAGGGAGTATTTTTGGTAAGATGCATCACCCAAGGTATTTTTTGCTGAGCTCCTGATTTCACCAGCAGGTGGAGCTGAACCTAAATGAATACCTGGGAAGGCAGGAAGGGGAAAGGGTGACACAAAGTGACATCAGCAGGGGTCCAGCTGGTGCTCAGTCCTCCTGTTCCTCTGCTGATCCCCCCCACCTCCTCGCTTCATCCCCACCCCCCCTACCAGACAGCAAAAACAGTGAGTATTATAAGACCACCTGTCAATATGCTTACTCGCTGACTTTCTATTAGATATTGTTACATATATATTTTGTTTAGGTTACTTTCACACACTGAAAAATGACTCGATGGACTCCCAAAGTGAGGACTACACCCAAAACATCTCTGACCAATCATGCCATCCCATGGACCCTAACTCCTGGCTGACTCGGGGCCAGCCACGAAAATCAGTTTCCCAAACCAGGACTATCTCAGATCATCTAGCTGATGCTTCCATGGAGACTAAAGGTTCCCAGGGCATCTCTGGAGCTGCATGCCCTGTCCAGCACCCTCTTGCATCCCTTGCCAGCCAGCCCTTTGACCCCTGCTGGCTCCTTCCTCCTATGCAGCCCCTGTCAGGTTGGTTTGGTCTGTATAGTACATTTCCACCCAGGCCCCAGTTTACCCTCTCAGCAGGCCTCCAGCAGGGGGATCCCAGTCTGGGTCCCAGGGCATGGGGTGTAGGCTGTGAGCCAGCACAGGACCAGAAAGGTGAAACGTGCATGTCATTGAGGAGATGGGACAAAGATGGCGGCCTTGATGGAGGAGCCACCCAGGAGGCAGACAGAAGCCTGAGGCAGAGGCAGCTTGACAGGCAGGAAAAGCGCTGCAACAAGTCCTTCGAGCTGGATGTCAAACCAGGCAAGTGGCCCACTCCTGGGCTTGCTAGAATGTTCCGGAAACGTGGTTTAAGAAAGGCTTAAATGAAACACCCACTACACACTGATGGCATCAATAGCACTGTATGGGTGTATGGGCGGCATGGTGGTACAGTAGCTATAGCTCTGTTACCTCACTACACTGAGTCTCTACCAGGGTTCCATGTTTGTGGACTTTGCATGTTCCATGGGGTTCTCATGGGGTTGCCTCTGGGTTCCCCTCCACAGTTCAAGAACATGCTGAGGCTAATTGGACTTATCAAATTGCTCATAGGTGTGCATGTGGCTGGCGTGTGAGTGTGCCCTGCGATGGGTTTGCGCCCCATCCTGGGTTGTTCCCTGCCTTGCACCTGTAGCCTCTGGGATAGGCTCTGGACCCCCAGTGACTCTGTATAGGCTAAGCTGTTAAAGAAGGTGGATGGATATTTAAAAGCCTTTTTCAGAAATATTATAATATCATCATATAGTTTGTAAAGTAGACCTTTGTTTTGTCTGATGTGTGTGTGTGTGTGTGTCTTGGACTGTATGCATTATAAAGCATAAAACTTTTTTATTCTTTTAAATAATCTATTATTATTATTATTATTATTATTATATCCAGCAAATATGAATATCTGTACATTACTGGTTGATGACTTTACTGTTGACAAACAGATTATATTTCTGTATAAATTATGTTGAGGCCGTTTTGAGGGTAGCAAAGGTACACTGTTTAAGTCTCTATGCAGTCTTTCACAGCACTGCAGCTACCCGCTGAATAGATTGTTTTGAAACTGGTGGTGTCTGTCCACAGTCCGTCTGCCCAGCACACGTAGGGGCAGCAGTGAGAGCGCCTCCATCCGCATTGCCGCCAAGAGCAATGGGGTTCCTGCACCACCGGGGAAGAAAAAGGAGAAAAGAGGAAGGATTAAAAAAATCTGCACAGACTGGATGAGAACTCTCTGCCATCGGTTTGTCTCCATTTGTATTTCCCAGCTACATAACTGATATTTCACTTAGCTGTTATTCTATGTCATGTAACAATTTGGCCCTACTTGGGTTATACCGAGAACCCTCTGTTCTACAAGATGGTCAGGTTAGTATCGTTGACTATTCTGTTCAGAAAACTCCAATGTCAAGGCTCTACCTCATGACTAATTGAGTTAACATCCTGTTTTCCCTCAACCGAGTTTAAACCTGAGCTCTCTGGCATTGCTCCTTCTGGGAAAAGAGGATTTAAATTGGTTGGGGTGTTTCAGATGGTGGCATAGAGAAGCCCTCCATTCATATGTCAATTTAAGGGGACTTGCTGATTTCCAGCTGTGGGGGCACCTCTGTTCCTTCAATTAACACTTAGATCCCTTTCTTGGTGCCATGTGATTTGCAGCATGAATAAGAAAGCCAGTTTGCAGGGATGTGTATTGGAACAATGTTTTCCAGTTACCCTCTGCTTCCTGACAATTTAATAAATATTTAACAACTGAGGTGGAAAAAGTCAGGATCCAAAACTTAATGTATGAAAATTGTACTATTACTATAAAAAGATCTTGACTTATGAATTATGCCGTAAAAAAAACAGAATCGTAGTCAAAGTGCATGAGAGAGATTCTCATTCTTTTATAAAGGTCACGTGATGGAGTTGCTAGCAGCATGGAGACCTTGTCAGGTCACATGGGACACAGTTCAAAGACAAGTGGGCACTCTGTAGCAGCAAAGCGGAGGAGCAGTGAATCTTCACCAAATGAAGGGCAAACAGAGAGTGCGCATTCGTCTGGAGAGACGGAGAAGACTGAGAAGGACTGTCTGACCCAGGAAGTTGCAGTGGAAGGTCCAGAAATGGGGAAGGAGTTGGGGGAAAGTGAAGAGAATGGAGATGAGACTGATCCACAGTCTGGCAGCCAGGCAGAGGAAGAAGATGAGGAAACAGATGAAAGTAAGGAATATAGCAAAGAAGAAGAGAGCAGTGGGGAGGGAGAGAGTGAGGAAGATGATGAAGAAATAGAAGGATGTTTAGGGAACGAGGAAAAGGGAGAGACAGAGGAGGATGATGAGATGCAGCAGGCTTCTGAGGAGGGGGTAGAAACAAGTGATGGAGGCACAGAGTATGGAGAGACTGACGACAGCCCAGAGCAAGAGCAGGAGGAGATATCTGGGCATGAGAAAGTCAAAGAATTACAGAGCTCCATGCCAAGTGGTGCAGGAGGTGAGAAGGCAGTGGAGGAACTGGAGAAGGCAGAAGATGAAGGCAACAGCCAAAAGGTTGAAGAAGAGGAAGATGACAGTCAAGAGGAAGGATATTCTGAGGATGACAGCGAGGAAGAAGGAAACATAGAAGAAGATAGCCAGGGACAAGTCAGCCTAGAGGAGGGTGACGGGGAACAAGATGAAGAGGATGGTACAGGTAGCTTAGATGAATCTGAAGAAGAAGATGAGGTGAGGGGGGATTTCAGCAAGGATGAAGAGGAGATGAATGAGGAAGAGGGAGGTACTGAAGTGGAAGAAATTGGAGTGACAGACTGGAAAGAAGATGAAAGTGAGAGAACGACTGACTCTGACGATGAAATAATCAGCTCACAGCTGGATAACAGGTACCTACACCTAAACGTGTTCACGAAATTGCAAGTTTTTAAACTAAGATGCACTTTAAATAAAGCAAATTTACCTTTACTTTTATATTTTTCTACTTATTTTGTTGCTGATAACTAGGGCAAGCCAAGCTATGAGAGATGGAGGGAATTTTACTGGTAAATCCGACGCTGCAGACAAAATGAGAAAAATCGATGAAGAAGATGAAGAAACAGGAGAACAGGAGCATCAGGAAAGTCCTGGTGAAGGCACAACCAGCAGCGATGGGGCTGACTACAGCAAAGCACTCTTTAAAAAAGTTATTACTGATGAATATGAAGATGAAGATGGTCAGTGTAGTGATGATGAGGAGGATATTGAAATTCTTTTGGCTCCTCGTAGATGCCCAGAGAGACCTCGGTGAGTTTGCCATTTGGTTTGTTTTCTGTGTTTTGTCCACAAAAACAAAACAATCGGGTCCTGATTATGAAAGTGACTGGGCAACATTTGAAAAGACGGAAATGGTCACAGTACACGATCAAGTTGCTAAATTTCCACCTCGATTTTGGTCAGTTTTGGTATCGTGTGTCTGTTGTGTTACGGCATTTTGCCTGATCACTGGTCACTGTTTTGGGGAACTGTTTGGCCAAATTTGGCAATGCACTGATAGAGCCAGAAAACCAAATTCATAAACAAACTAGGCAGCATTTTTTGTTTGCAATTTGTTTGTCATGTTTGAATCATACAAAAACATATACAAATGGCACAGCAGAATAGAATCAAGTTATAAAATTACATCTCGATTATGTAGTTGATTCAGGGGTGGACTACCTTCTCTGGGGGCCCTAGGCTGACATAGGTAGGGGGCCCCCTAGGGGGGCATTTCAGTGGTAAAACATAGTGATTAGGGTGGGGTCAGGAGTGTTGGTAAGATTCGCTGATCGGGGGAGAGGGGTATCGCATTGGTAGATTGGCGGAAATTCAAGATACATTATATTTTATAATCAGTATATTATATATAATATTATAGATTATACTATTTTAACCAAAACTGTTATATAGATGGTTTGGAGTGGACATTTGACATATGTGTTTTGTTACTAAAAAAGAGATTAAATTAGTAGGGGGGGGGTCTAGAATATGGGGCCCAGGATTGCCCCCTACTCCAAACACAGCCCCTGTGTGCATTATTAAGATCTTTATAGGGCACTCATATTATTCCATGCAATCTGAAGAGCTCCTGAAGTTGTGGCCCAGGAGGAAACAGAGCTGGAGAAAGAGCCCAATGACACCCTGTCATGTGACCCACCGAGGTAAGGACATGGTGTAATGATACCGCTCTCTAGACTGACTTTGTAAACATGTGGTCACTGCTTGTATGTTTTTAGGGAGAAGAAACCCCTCCCCACAGTGAAAACTAAAGGTATGTTTTACGTGTGTTTGTGTGTGTGTGTATCTGTGTATGGGTGCACATTTAAAGGCGGTGCATTAACGCACCTAACAGCAGTTTTTGTTGTTGTCCTTGAGGAAAATAAAAATGAGATGAAGATAACACAATTTGAAAACTTAATATCGCTAATTTCAGATTTAATTAACAACAATTAAATTACCGGTAAATTAATTGAACTCTAGTTTTGCCCTTGTTATTTACGTTGTATAAAATTGTAGGATTTTTTGCAGAGATTATGCAGAGATGGAAATTTTAGGTCCAGAAAGTAAAAATCCAGACCAAGATTTTGTTTCAACCAACCAGTTGAGCATGAAGAGTCACAGCCACAGAGGACTCAACTGGGTGGTTGAAACAAAATCTTGGTCTGGATTCTTACTAAAGTTGGTACCTGAAGTTTCCACCTTTGGGATTATGTTCTGCTGACATTATACTGTACATATTCTAAATAATAAAGCATTTATGGAAAAGACTGCATCATGTTTTTAAAATACCAGTCGTACTCTAACCTGAAAATTGGGCTTAGAGTGCAAACGCAAACCCAAACTGAAGGATTGGTACAGCTTCATCATACGCTTGTTCTCATATACGAGGGACACCCACCCCCTTGCTGCTCAGAGTGCGCATGTGAACCCCCCTCTGTTTGTGAGTCCCACAGCTCCATGGCACGACTCAGACACCGATTCAGGCGACATCGTGCTGGATGGACAGGAAGTGAGCGCTTGTAACGCAGATGGACAGGAAGTGAGCGCTTGTAACGCAGATGGACAAGAAGTGAGCGCTTGTAACGCAGATGGACAGGAAGTGAGCGCTTGTAACACAGATGGACAGGAAGTGAGCGCTTGTAACGCAGATGGACAAGAAGTGAGCGTTTGTAACGCAGATGGACAGGAAGTGAGCGCTTGTAACGCAGATGGACAGGAAGTGAGCGCTTGTAACGCAGATGGACAGGAAGTGAGCGCTTGTAACGCAGATGGGCAAGATGACTTTGATGACTTTTATGATTAGAAAGAAGAAGAAGAACCAGAATAAATAGCTGATTTACACAAAGGTATGAGGAGAAAGTGCTATGCATGTTTGTGTAAAAGGTGAAATACATATATATATGTACGTAAAATTTCTGCAGATGGGCTCCTGCATATTTGTGACCTTCATGGATGTCTTCAGAAAGTGTCCAAGAAAATATGAATAAATTATTAAACAGAGATCTTGAGCAATTAAACAGTTACTTCTGGGATAATAAATGGATTCTGAATCTGAATCTGTCTCAGGCGCAATCTAGTTTGAGGGTTTTATCAATAAATTCCTGAGCAGTTTGCCAGAAGATGGGCGTTTCTGTGCTGGTCAGAGGCGGGTTCGGGTGAATGCGGGGCACGTGTATTGATAATGGGGCCTGGAAGCTGCCGGATTGTGATGGAATGAAAGGTAGCGGAACACAATGGGTGGGATATCAGTTTTTCTGTCATTTGCTTGCAGCTTATCTCACTCCTTTGTAAGTGATAAAGACGGCACGCCGCGCCGGTATGTCAACACAGGTGGGCGAACGAGCTCGGAGGAGGGTCGGGCTTAGGGGAGAGGAGGCGCGCGGGGTAGTTAGTGCAGAAAAGGGCAACTCGCACACCCCCTGCAGACCAGTTAGCAGTACATGGGAGAATGACAGGAATTAGCAGCATGAGCCAAGGATGCAGGAACACAGACAATAACATTGGCAAAAAGTAACACAGAATATATCATTGGAGACCTGGAGATCGATGAGTCAAGGAAGACACTAATGGGCTGTAAAGGACAGCGTAGGAGGATGGTATTAGATGGAGAGATGGATGAAGTTACAGAAAATGGGGGATTTAGAGAGGACAGCTAAGAATAAAGCAACCTGAAGTCCATGAATAAATGTTAAGGTCTGAGGAAGGTATGTGATGTTTGGGAACAATTTTTGGAAAAAGGGTACTTTCATCTGGATACCTATTTTCATTCTGAATACACTTACTGGCAGCTAAAAGGGAAGTAGATGAGTGATGTTCAGGGCTAACCAGAGGATCCCCAGGGCATAAGCCAGAAAGTCTGTCAACAGTGATTGTTTTTGCTAACAAAATTCCGTATTTGAGCCTTGTAATCCCACTACAGGTAGTGAACATTTTTGTGGTTTATGAATAAAATAAAAAAGAAAGACTTTTAAAAATGATTTGCTGTTTATTGTTTTTTTAATAATGTGTGAAATAAACTTCGGTAACTTGTAAAGCAGTCATCATAGTGCATTATAGATACCTTCATAATACACTATAGTGGTCAGTATAAGAATTAAAGATTCTTTGTACACATTATGAAGGTATTTATAGAGCATTATAGATGAGTACTTCATAAAGCATTCATGATGCATAATAAATATGGCTATAATGTGTTGTGCCTTTTTATAAATAGGTATAACCGTTTTTTATAATACTTTATAATGCATTATGAAGGTATCTATAATGCATCATGCATGACTGCTTTACGTAAAGTTTTACTGAGACAATTTAAAATTACATTTTAAATATTTCAATGGATATTATGTTTTATTATATTGTACAGTGTTTGGGGCTCTTAAGATGGGGCAGATTAGGGGAAAATGACTCATGCAGATTCAGCCATTGTTAGACAATGTTCATATGATTCATACTCATAAAAATATAAATGAAAGCACAAGCTGAAGGAGCCAGAATTGTTATATGTATTTGAATACGACTCACTCTCACCTCTATAATGGGAATCCCCATTTACACCGTTGATAATGGTAATAAGCAGGTGTACTGTCTCAATCTGTTTAATAATGCAAGGTCATAAACAATAATGGGGGTAGGTTCTTGTGGAGCTGTGGCAGAGGGACGGAGACCCATCTTGAGGGTGGGGGATGTCTTGGCCCTGAGTGATGTGTATTTGAACAGGCCTGTTTACCCTGGCCCTTGTCAAAGGAGACATAAGAGCAGTGACAGCCATGCAGACGCAGGCCAGTAATAAACCAGGTCACTGTGTAAACACGGCCTGCCCCATTACAACCACAGTAACGGAGCTGGCACTGGTGGCTGCTGGGAGATTTTATGCGGCCAATCGGATTTCAGAATGGAGCTACACTTGGACACAGGAAACAAAAGATTTTGGAAGGTGAATAGCCAGTCATCCCAAATCCTGTTCCTCTGAGGGCCAAATGAAAGATAAGCACCGTCTCTGTTGGGCGAGTGGTGTGGCTTAGTTATTGATTAATGAAGGAAGTCGTTTTTAGTAAAGCACGATGCCGTCCATGAAGGCTAAATCGTATTTATTTTCGTTATTGATAAAAGTGCTTCATTTTGAACTGTGTGCTCATATGTGAATGACTTTATAAAAATAACTATATTTGCATCAAGAGGTCAGATAACTAAATACCTGATAGACACAATAGACAACCAAGCTGTTAACCCTGAAGAATATTTCTCTTGTGCATTGCAAATTTAAATATAAAACCATGCCTGCTAGCATATCTACAATGCATCTTAGTAACAAGCACGGACAATTTATCTCAATTTATTTGTAAACCTGTGTCCTCTTCTGTACTTTATATGACTCATAAACTTTATTAAACCACAGTGCTATTGTATTTAAAAACCTGAAGTTTTCATGCAAGCATGGCACCCATTATCCTAGATTTTGCTTTATGATTTAAATGCTGATGTACACCAGAAGCCTATGTTCAGACGCATTTGCTCACAATTACATTATAGATCATTATCTTAGGAGTGAAAAAAGCAGAGTATACTTGAGTAGGTGGGAAATTGCAGGTAGGGCTCTTCACATGACAATATGAGGGGAGGATCTCAAACGAGCCAGATTTTACTCGCCATGAAGAAGCTCAGTGTTACTATTGGCAAGTATCAGCAGTAAATGGGTTCAATGGTTTAATCTGTTACATGCAAGGTATACAGTCAGAGTATAACCTGTGAAGAAATGAAAAGTGGTGACCTCCACCATAGTAAAAATGATGAAAAGAATAAAGAGATATGAAGTGACAATATAAGAAATATGTCGTAAATAAGAAACCAAGAGTTACACTGGAGAGAGTGCACCAATAAGGAGTAAATGTTGAATTGTAACTATTGATTAAGTATTAAGTAATATGACGGCTTGAGGGCGGGGGCTCCTTCTGGGTCATACAACACCCATGCCGGCGATTCAAACAGTGCTATGCTGGAGCCGACAGACAGGCAGACGAGCGGACAGATGGGAGAGCATGGCGCTCTGTGTAGCCGTCCAGTGTAAGGAATCTCCTGCCATTGTTCCCCATTCAGAGCGTCACAAAGCCTCCCCAGTGCTGCTCCAGGGTGCTGATACAAAAGCCGCCTGGGGGGGGGGGGGGGGGGGGGGGGGGCGGGGGGGGGGGGCGGCGGGGCGGGGGGGGGGGGGGGGGGGGGGGGGGGGG
>JABFEA020000002.1:1771760-1785461 GCA_019775915.2 Cyphomyrus plagiostoma | reverse complement strand
CCCCACCCCCCCCCCCTCCCCCCCCCCCCCCCCCCCCCCCCCCCCCCCCCCCGCCCCGCCCCCCCCCCCCCCTCGGGGGGGGGGGGGCGCGGGGCGCCCGGCGGGGTGTGGGTCAGGACCTTGTGGATAACCACTCCCGCCATTGCTACCTCTGTCCTGGACATCATGCTGCAGAAACAGCTTCTATCGCTGCTTTTCACTCTCCAGGTCATGAAATTGCTACTGTCTGTGTTGTTCTTGCATATTCACGTAGGTCTTGTGCATTGTGAAATTTTTTAGAACCACAGTTTTTTTACTTGTCGAACTCGTTATTTCAAACTGGCAAAAGAGTGTATTATC
Organism: Cyphomyrus plagiostoma; assembly: GCA_019775915.2. NCBI lineage: Eukaryota > Metazoa > Chordata > Actinopteri > Osteoglossiformes > Mormyridae > Cyphomyrus > Cyphomyrus plagiostoma. Next base: position 1,785,122 of record JABFEA020000002.1, on the reverse strand, counting down.
TCTCAACGTCATGTTGTGGTTAGACTGCAGACATTTCCTGGAGTCCGGACACGTCTGTAAGTAGGTGTTGCGTCTAGCTTTTCTGCCGCAAACCTTTAACCTCCGCAATAAATTTCATGTGCAACTTTATAAATGCGTCTCACCTGAAATAAATTGTAATGATGTACTGTACTTCTTTAAATGATGTGAAATCCAGTGAGCAAACATTGTGGAAGTCCAAATCATTACTTCAATTGCTGCTTAATCACTGGTCAGTTTTCAGTGGTGAGATACTTCACGGCATAAATTATCACATTGTCATGTGATTACCTTGCACTGTCATGTGACTCACAGAGTGATGTAAGGGCGCTCAAACCGTCCCATGTCCCCCTGTTTTAAAACTTCCACTAATTGATCAGTCTATTACTGACTAATCATTTATTTTCTATTAAATGTAGTTTACAAAGGGTACTTTTACATTATACATGTATTTTTTGACAGAAGCTTTTGTTCAATGCGACGAACAAGTGGGGCAGATAATGCATGACAATCATCCAGATGTCAAGAACCCAACTTAGGTACAGTTGCTAATAGGTTAAACCTTCAATGATTGACTAGAAACAAGTGCAAAATCTAGTAAGCAGACCTTTCTTGCTGTCCTGTGTTACAGAACAAGACCATGCTGTGGTACTACTTGTTACTGCCTGGTTTTGGTGATATTCCATTATAGTGAAAACGTTGCACGTTTAAAATACAATGAAGCCTTTAAAAGATTTATAGCTGGAGAACATGATGCAGACAGCGCTGCGTATTTATTCTCATTGTCTTTTCCCCTTTCAAATGCTGACCAGTTTTTTTTCCTTCAGCCTAAATCCTGTTAATGTGTGACACTGTATATTTCAGACCTTAAGTGTGAGCACCTGACGTGAACCCTTTCTGCAAACATTTGGCAGTAAGAGGAATTCTAAGCATGGGCTCAGGGGTAATATTGTGAAGTGAGGGAGAGGACTTACAAAGCTGGAAGACAATAGCTCTGTTTAGTTAGGAAGGTTGGATTCCCATTTGCACAGCTTCAGCTCTTAAGGTATTTGAACAATGCTGACGTAAAGGAGCCTGCGATGCCCAGCAACTTCTAGAAAGATCTACTTAGACAATGTTGTCTGCTAAGACAATATAATACTAATGGTTTGGAGAAATCCCACAGGAGTCCACTGGAGCTCTTGTGCATATGCATGTCTGTCAATTGCAAATATCCTCAAAATGAAAATGACACTTTCAACTCTGTTCTTTTTGTCTGAATAAAATCATTTGTAGAGGAATGCCTTGGGAGATGTTTTGACATGTGAGGTCCGTGCAAATCCAGAGATTATGCAAAGCTTGTAATAGTACAAAAGCGTGCTACTGGCATTGGACTGCAACAATTCAGCCATTGCTAGGAAGGTAAATCCCAAGCATATATTTACAGCTTAATATCTAACTTAACAAGGTTTTAAAGAAACTTCAAAGTCAATTGGAGCAATGAAGATGTTAATAGCATTCAGGAGAATCAAGTAATATAGTTGTACAGTTTCATTAATAGACATTACTGCATATATTACTGCACTCTGTAGTATTAATGATGGAGTAATGAAGAGTTTGGACGAAAAGAAAAAGACACATTTCATTACACAGCTGAGATTCATGGAAAATTACATTTATTGGATGTGTGAACAGAAGCTGCATTTGTTATCAAAACGTACTTCGTATTTGTTTGATGCAGTCTGAGAAGGTCTATATATTTTCACTGTTCGAGGCCATGCTGATTTTGATGCAGTAGTCTCAGCTGATTTCCATCTAGTATGCTTGCTTTATACATACAAACACCATGCAAAAAGTTTGTCGTTAAGATAGACATTATAGTTGAATCTTTCCAAGCTTAAAAAAATCTGAAAATGTAGAACATTTTGTGTGCACCTGCACAGACACCTGTCACTGGAGCCTGACATTATCTGCAGTTTACAATTGGCAAGATAAGAAAAATGTATTTCATACAAATATACTGCATGTAAAATGCCTCCTCGCTAGGTGACAAAGCGCTGCTGACATTAGGTAGCACACAATGGTTTTTGCTGTCCAAAATAATCAGTCACTGTAACTTTTTGCCGTGAAATAATGCTAATCAACATCCGTACAGGTTAAATGTATCCAAGCTTCCCTTCTGTACCAGCAAAAAGCAGTGACCACCTCCCTGTCCAGTTGCAGAACTTGGCAGAAAGGTTACACGTAAGCCTTTAGCGGAAACCTCCGGTTCCTGCCAACATCGAGATGCTAACATCTGAGCTTAGTTTTCCAAGCATCTCCCTTTTTTGTCTGAGAAATACAGTTCTCCACCAGAGGTGATTTGTCTGCAATCGTCTCTCCAGGGCACTGCCAGTTCCGGTGCCTGGTGGTTGTACACAATATTTCTTTTTCTCTGTCTCTCACTCTACTTTTCTGTCTCTCTGCTCAAGAGGAGCTCAGTATGGGGACAGAGCACATGTTGGGGTAATACATGGAGTCCCCCACGAAAGGAGCTCCGTCCCAAGTGGCGGAGTAGGGGTTAGAGTATTGGGAGGAGGATGGGGTGTAGTAGTTGGGGAAGCCTGTTGAGGAGTCATAAGGGTGTAGGTCTCCCCGTTCCACCCCCATGAGCTGAGAGATGGAGAACGGGTGCTGGGCGAGCGGTTCGCTACGGAGGCAGGGGTCAAGTGAGAGACAAGGGGGTGGGACAGGAGGCAGAGGTTGCTGGACAGTAGATGACATGGGCACCTGAGGAAGCTTTGGGGGAGAAAGGCAGAGGGGATGCTGGCCAGAGATGGAGGGATGGAGGCACGAGGACGGAGAAAGACTGGGGGGCTGAAATGGAAGTTGAGGGGATGGAGATTTGGGTATCTGGGGGCTGGCGACAACCAGGGGGGGTTGGGCCGGGGCAGAGCCGTCGGAGGAGGTGGAGGAGACGGAAGGAACGGCCACGTCATTGAGCTCGGGGAGCTTGTCGTCCCTTGAGGCCTTTCTCTCTGATCCGCGTGGGCACCGGAAACGCTTCTGCCGGCGCATGTAGCAGCCGTTCTCGAACATGTTGCCCGAGTCGGGGTGCAGGGCCCAGTAGGAGCCTTTCCCCGGGGCTTCCGGTGAGCGCGGCACGCGGACAAAGCAGTCGTTGAAGGACAAGGAATGCCGGATGGAATTCTGCCAGCGCTGCTGGTTCTGCCTGTAGTAGGGGAAGAGCTGACGGATCCACTGGTAAATCTCGTTGAGTGTGAGCTTTTTGGCCGGGGCCTGCTGGATGGCCATGCTGATGAGGGAGATGTAGGAATAGGGGGGCTTGGCGTGGCTGAAGTTACGCCGGTACCCTCCCTTCGACTCCCCCACGGCCGCCTCGAAAGCGTACGGCCCCCTTTTGCCGTCTCCGGCGTACATATCAGGCTGCAGGACCCCAAACTGGCTCACTGGTGCGCCCAGGCCCACGTGACCCCCGGCGGAGATACCAGCGTCCGGGTGGTTGCCGCTCAAGTACGGAGCATTGGAAGGCACGTATCCGGCCAGCCCGGTTGCCATGCTGCCGCCTCCGGGGTAAACCTGCAAGTTACCGAAAGGAGGCAGGGTTATGCGTTGGAAACACGGAGCGTTACGTACATCCCCCAAATAAAGTAAGAGAATGTAGTCCCAAGATGTGGTAGAATTCTGCATATGTAGACCTATTATTTATTTGTTCAAGATGACGATGTTAAAAATAGTACAGTCTTGTCATAATAATTTTGTTACAAATTAATTAATTTTGTTTTGTTTTTTTAAAAAAATGATCGTAAATACAAATGACTGTAACGCACAGACCGAAATACAAAGGCCAAATTATCCTCTTAGTAAGGACTTTAGGAGTGAACATTATAGGACTACATATCATATATTTCCACCACAATAAATGTCATATTATTTTGTGGTAATTGACCAGAAAAACTACGTTAAAAAGAAGAAAGCGTTCCTCCGAAAACACTTGCTATTTAATTATGCGTAGGCACAGCCGTTTTGGTGATAAATTCCCATTGACACACCTTATTCGCAGGGCTTTCATCTAATTTCATTAACTTGTTGCTGTCCGTCTAGGTATCGCCATGTAAATATATGCGGGCCACCCACCCAGCCGCTTCCTATAACCCTATTGTCCGGCCGGTAACACCATTATTCTCAGCCTTGTTAGTTCGCTCTTTTAGGTCAGTCGCCGACCGCCTTTTTTTTATCTTGAAAGAGACGGCGACACGGGAGGCAGGAAGATGCCGTCGTTGTCTTCGGCGGTTTGTTGTGGAAAAGGCGGTGACAATAATTGCGCTTGCCCGAACGCCTATGGTATCCCCTTTCTGAAGTCAGAACCGCCCCTGTGATTATAGGCCCGTGTTGGTAGTTTGTGAATCATATCTAAGCTGCCCCGTCCGTCGGAGAAGAAAAGTTACACCAGGAGTCACTCAATTAACCACAGCGGGACCACACACAGGCAACGGCGTTGCCTACACAGGGCAGCGACGGGTGGAAAAGCTTCACAGTTTTGTTTCAAAAACTATTTATTCTATTAAATTCTGATTCTAATTTTCACAATTAATTTTTACATTAAAACATTTACGATGGGCTATATAAATCGTAACCTATAAAAAATAATATGATCATCTGTTAGTGATAAAAATTAAGTGATAAAATTAGACAGGTCTGCATGAAATTCATTCTTCGGTACAACTCTCATCAAAAGTATTGCTAGTAAACTTTTCCTTGTCTTGCACAATTTGTTAAGTTACCGTTGCCTTTGTTTTTTTTTCTAAAGGTTTTAATTTTTGTAAATCGCATCACATTGGCTAAAGCACAACTAACTAAAGTAAGAAAACTAGCCTAAAACTGTTTAAAACGATTCGGTGAATAGGCCCTATATTACGACTATAATTTAAGTCCGGGCTTATAGTTTTTTTTTTTAGCGTTTTTAATAAATGTGATCGTAAGTGTGGATATAGTTAGCAAATCAAATACTGAACTATATACCATACGAAACAGAAAAGTGTGAAATGAGCAAATAATGGTTGATTAAGTTAAATTCATAATTGAAAAACACTACATACCACGGTAGACTACATACAGACAATCAGTAAAATAATAATAATAATAATAATAATATCACAAGTGATAATAATAATAATAATAATAATAATAATAATAATAATAATAATAATAGCTTATTAATAATAATACATCAAAATACCTTTTCATTATTGATATTATTCTTGGTAAAGAAAACAATGCTATTTAAAATTTTCACTTAACTAATAATACAACCGAAGCATTTCCCGAACACTCGAAGCAAAACTATTCCGGCGAAAAAAATATATAAAAGCAGATGACAACGACAAGGACATGTAATGCTAATTGAATTACCTTTTAACAATATTTCCACAGAGAAAAATTGCCATGTTAATTTAATTCATACTCATTATGTGAAGAAATAATTATAAACGCTGGAGATCATTTAGTGCAGCCGTACTATCTTAGAAGTACATCAGTTTACAAGACAAAAATGGGCTTCGCATAGTTGGTGCAATAGTTTTATGTAAATAGTTTTCAAACACTTAAAATGAAAACTTAGAAATGCAAATCAAAGTACACTATAAACCATTTCCGTAAGAAAATTAATTGATTCAATTTATTGATTTATTTTCCATTTTGACTACATCATCAGAACCAAATTCTGCGCTCTATACTGATAATTCAAGTATTTCCTCGTGACCTATATTGTGTTATTTTTCATTTTCATTTTTTTTCAACACTGACAGTTTCTCAATTATACATCATAAAAGTAGACTGAATATTACATAGGACAGTGCGTAAGCTATAATATTATTCATGCAATAACATTTTATTTCGAACTTTGCATCCTACTAAAATTTTTTTTTAATCTCAGGCCAGGATCCGAAACCGACTTTAGACTCACCATCCATCGGAAGTTTGCGATGTGAAGGTGTAACGTCTAAAGGTCTAACGGCTAAAGCACCATTCTAAATGATTTTTGCCGGAGTACTTAAACGCCCATAAAAACGATAAACCTGTTTTACACCTGCTTACCTCATCCTGATAAAATGCCGTCCATTCTTCGTTATTTTCCAGTTTGACACCACGAATCATTTTGTCTGAATCTCCGCTCAAAATTAAGTCCCAGCGTAAAAAAGGGAATAAAACTATTTAGGGCAAATTAGGAAAACGGAAAAGAACGATCTATGGGGTGACAAGTTCCAGCTCGTTTTTGGCTTATTAGCAGGACCGCAAGAGCATTCTACAGGTTCTTTTTAAGGTCTTCCCAGCATCACCACCTCCTGGCCGGTGTCCCATGTCCCCGCCCCTCCCGCGGTCCCGCCCATTTTCGCCTCTTACTGATATCACACCTTTTGCAACATCATTATCAACAACAGTGACAATGACAACACAAATCTTTATTGTATATTTGCGAATTGAGAAGCATGTCACGTGAATTAAAAAAAAAAGGTTTTAACCATAATGAACGTTACCGTAATTAAGTCAGTAATAAATAAAATAACGCTAAGTTTTAGGGAGGTTTCTGGTCGCATACAGCAAGGGTCGCCACTAGAGACTAATATGGAAGCATACTATTTTCTGCCCCCCGATCCCAGACCAATCTAATTATGTCCTGACTTTTTAAGCCCCCGCCTCACTCAGGCGCACGTCGAATCAGCCTAGTTTTGTTGCATTTACTGGGAAAGCAAGAAGAGTAGACGCAATTAAATGAGATGGGGGAGCTCTGAAAAATTTACATATTAGTCACAAAATTAAATTACGGAATATGTGATGGCCCTTAAATTAGGAGTCTGCTGCGATGTGGTAGCAACTAAACAAAGTCTGCTTCCCTGATAAAGACAACGGAATAAAAATTAAACCCAAGTAGAATTTTACACCTGATCAAAATTGATATTTACTTAATACATATTTTGTGCATTGCTTATTTTACTACTTCATTATTATGTCATAGGTTTATATCAGCATTTAAAATATTTTAGTGCGAGTATTTTTTCTTGCGTTAAACTTTGTTCTCTTAAGTGCTTTTGCTTAGTTGTAATTTATAAGCCTACTACGCAACACGTGTCTGAAAAAAATAATTAATTTGGCTGGGGATTTTTTCCTCAAACATACAGTAGAATAGATTGAACAGATTCAGACGTATCTATCGACGTTTTTTTTCTGCTAAATGACCGTATAAATGAGTGATTTGCTTGGCGAGTCAGGAAAAAATACGTCTGACGGTGTTTTAGACGACACGTCCATATTACCAGCAGTTATCCTGGCCTAGGGCTGTGGGAGAGCCTGTCACAGGCAGCACAGGGCACCGATTAAATGGAGTGCCAGGCCATTGCAGGGCACACAAGCTCAGATCATGCAAACTTTACACTGAGGTGGGAGGTAAGGGTGCAACCGCAATATTGACCTCACCAGTCTGTTTATACAGGTGTTACATCAAACAAAAATAGTTTTCTTGTGAGAGCAAAATCAAATAAGCATAATTTTATGGGAGATTATTTTGGTTATTTTTATAAATTTGAGATTGAATAAACATCTCCCAATTGAGTATCGAAAGTAGAGAAAATCCTGCCCTTGAAATTTCATTAAAATTCCGACAAGGAGTCAAGCACAAAAACTATTTAAAACCCAGTTCATCAACAAAAAGAAATGATTGAATAATCAAAATAATCAGACTTAATAATTATGTAATATATGTTTTAAGTAATTTTTCCGGTTGCTGAAAAATATTGTTGGTTAAGGATGCTGAAAGTCTCAAAGGACACAGGAACAATTTTTTAAATTATGGTAAGATCCTAGGTGAGTTGTTCTTGTCAAACAAGCCTTTAATTTCCTCTCATAAAGCATGAACTTCTATGAACCAGTTCATAAGTCTGTCTCTGTCACTTTACTAGAAACTGTGGCATTAAAATATTTTGTGTGAACATCTGGCCTAGCTTTACAATCCCTGATTATTAAAAGTGCCTTTGTCATACAATCACTTTAATGGAAATCACATCTTGGATAATAATTGGTGTTTATAAAATATATTAATAAAACCACTGCATTTAGTTTAATTACTAAAACTTACTAAGTAGGATTTATTATAGATTTTCCACACATATTGAGGTTTAATTTGTTCGATCAAAATTATTCCTTGAATCGGTCCATCCCAGAATGGAACCTTTTTGTTTCAATACATTTTGGGAATATTTAGAATGTTTTTAAAATCCATCAACATTTCAAATGTTTCCATATAATAAAGTGGTAATTATGTTCATATCAGATATTTATGTAATGCGTTGGGTTTTACTCCATATTGACTGGATCTGACAAACAAAAAGTGCCAAAAATGCCTACATAACAATGTTAAATGATTGGCCAATACAGAAAATCAGATGCTGGCCTCCCAAAAGGACCTTGCTTAATATTCCTGAAGCTCAACGGAATCGTCATGTGCTAATGAAATTTCTTTAGGTGCAAATGCTAAATGGCTGTATGTTCCTTTTATGTCACGCATAATTAAGTGTTGTGCACCAGCCTGGGCTGTCTCACACACAGCAAAATCCCTTTCTCTGCCATTCTCCCTCTCCATCGCTCCCCTTTCTCTCATTCCCCGCCTTTGTAGAAGACAGCTGCCTAGCAGATCATGGTGTAGAGTTTCACTTTTATTGGCAGAAAGTAAACATTTACTTTACAGCCTGTATGGAGCCCCCAACCCCCCGGCTCTTTGCACCCACCACCCGCACCGGTACCCACCCAGACCAAGGCCTGAAAGGCGCCCACTGTTGTCTTCAGAAGGCAGAGGTCAAATGTTATTGTGCGGGTTCCTGTATTCTGACTGATGGTGACAAAGGGTTGGTATGGGCAACCAAACAGGGGCAACCTTCTAGAAAGCAGGACTAAGGCGATGAGCCCTGAGCATCAGGTAGCAAGGACAACTATAGTGGTTATGATAACCATTGTCTGTGCCTGCCTACATGTATATACTTGTGCCATGATGTAGGCAAATGATTGTGTATTACTCTGAGCATGTGAGAAATAGCATTCGTCGTATTATTAACCATATTTCTCTGGGAAATATAACGAAATAAGATAAAGTAGACGTTTCATATGCCCTAGGGTCTAAAAGTACATTTTGGTTAAATGTCATCTCTTTAAAAAGAGCTTAAAGCTATCATAACAAAGGAACGTGATCTCCAATTTATCAAGTAATCACAAGGGTAAATGAAAAATGAACAGTAAAAATTAATAGTCCATTCTTTATTCGATAAAACAAAATAATATGCTACCCCACATACAACTTACACATTTCAAAAGAATGGTGCTTGAGAGAAAAAAAAATCAAATGGCTCGAGCAGATCGCCACCACCATGTAACTCATGATACGCATTCCAACCGCACGGAAAAAATCTTCGGGTTGTCGTTTTACGAGGCTACATCCAGTTGCTAAAGCAAACACGATTAATGGGCAATGTTGTAAAAATAATTGCAAGTGGCCGCAAAGAATGTATGAGGCAGGACACCTGCACCGCTTGCTTTCTTACAATCTGGTCTAAATGCATGGCTCGCGACGAGTAAAGCTTTTCTCACTTAGTTTAAATGCAAAGATTACAGGAAGTATTTTATAGCGCACCGGGGGTTGGAGGTTCCCTTCAGTCCAGATGTGCGTATTCTGCACAGCGACCAGCTGTGTCACCACGTTTAAGGCGAAGACACAAACGAGGTGCAAATTAGTTTTCTTGCTGTCTTGGATTGAAGGTCCCTTAAGTCAGTCAGACGCATTAATTACTTCCCATTCAGACTTCGGAAAGTGTAAATTGTGTCCCCGCCAATCACCAGGCGCTCCCTGAGGTGGGCACTAATTAATTGTTCCTAAATACTTCTTAGGATGGCCGTCTTGTGTGAACTGTAAGGTCCAGATGAAGGAAGAAGAACACTGGTTTATGAATTTTCACATCATTTATTTAAAGAGAATAACCATTAATACATTGAGCTTTGGGACTGTAAGCCTTTATTTGAATGTATCGACTGACCACCGCTTGTTATTGAAATGAAACATACATTATTACTCCATTTATAAGTATTGTTCCGACCATAGTTAAACAGCATATTCAATTGAAATCTATCATCAACACTGAACTCTTGCGACCAGCATCTATACCGCATATTTACAACAAAATTCGAATGTTACAGGCGTCCGGTTTCTAAAGAGAACTACATTTCCCAGAATCTCCGTGACTGTGTCACGTGATCTGGCGCCAAAACTTGGACGTTCACTTGCGGAGCGCCGACTGGGAAAGTGGATGGCAAGGTATGTGTTATTTAACCCGATAGAATCCTCTATTCTTTAAAATGTTGTCTTCTGAGTCAATATAACGTTGCGCTTTGTCTTTAAATACTGTCAGCAGATAGCTTTCGAAATTTACCTTTGTGGATATGAAGCGTGAATGTCCATTTACGGATAGCTAGTCGCGTTTTCTCAGCAATGGACGAGTAATGATCTTGGCCTGAGATTGAGGTCATATAAATGTATTTCTAATATATATCTCACTAAATGATTTTGAATAATTCGTGTTTGAATACTTAACTATTAACATTTAAAACGGAGACGTGTACATGTTTCCTGTGACCGATGCAGCGTCTGTGTGCCCCCTTAGTAGAGCTGTTTTGGATGCACGCAATTAATAATTCAATTGAATTAAATGTAAATTGGTAAAGTCATTCCCGCATCACCCACTTCACTGTCATTTCGCATAACAGCACGTAAACTGCAAAACGTTAGATCCCATAAAATATTTTGTGTCAAAAGTGTGATAAACGAAATTCGCATTCAAGGACTAAAATACAGAAGGAGTAGCATCACATCGACCCCCTAGCTTCAATGCAAATCGCTTTACCTGTGTTTTCTAAACTTTATCTTTCAGTTATTTATGTCTTGCAAATATATTAATTGAATGAATATGTTATAGTACATACATTTTGGCATGTACACAAGTAGATGGTGCGGACAATACGTGTAATTGAAAGCAGGATCATTTCGCTGGCCATTCAGCCTCTCTTTTGTCAGGCCTTTGCTTTTGATCCACATTGAATCCAGTATCCTGCATGTGTCACATTAATCTCCTGCAGCTTCTGATCCCGATGCCCAACAGAGTGCGAGGGTATTAATGTGCCACCAATATGTAGAGTCCAAACTCTCTATGGTTGTGTGAGGGCTTTGGGGGAGCATGTTGTAGGCAGCAAATCTTTCTGTGACTCTAGCAGAATAGTGAAAATCTAATGTTGGTTTAAATAACTGCACGGCTTTGGGTAGCTGGCTCTCGCCACCAGTTTTGTCAGCTTGCACAACCTGATGATGTAACTGTTGTTTGGGTATTGTACCATAGCACCTTTCCTCTGGTCCCTTGTATTTGTGTAGTTTACGTATTATTTCCATATCGGATAGGCTTTCTCCCATATATAAAAAAAATGCTGTTTATGTGAATTATAGCACTGAAATTTCCTGCAGTGTGTGAATGTGCTCTTTGATGGCCTTGCATCCCTTCCTGGGATAGGCATTTGGCTTGCCTCTGGCTTACTGTGTACCGGATGAAGAGTTTTGGAATATGGGTGGATTATAATTATCAAGATGCTTATTTACTGTTCACACAAGGTACATCTTGGTTTACTGAGTGCAGGTGTTATTTTCGTATGCTAATTTCTGCTACCGCATTGTGAGACTCGCCATGTTATGCAAGCATGATATGCTAGCGGAATTCACATTCTCCAGCCTAAATTTGCATTACGGGTCCATTCTCTTCAGTTGTTCTATAGTACTTTTTTTAAGTAGGAGGTTAGAAATTTTTAAGGATTGAGTTATTGTGAATACATTAATACATTGTGACATGCAGTACTACTAATTACATATAGAATATGCCATTTTTTCCTTCAGGTAATCCATATCAACAGATCACTGCATGACATCTCCAAGCATATTGATCAGTCAGATGCTGGTGACGCAACCAGCTCAGTGTAGGCATGCTTTTGGCCCTGCTAGTTAGCAGAGCCATGTCCGCACAAGTACAGGTCGGGTACGGTTGACATAGTTTGCAGTGGAAAAGCATCAATTCGCGGTACCAGTTGAGTATGGCTCGGTCCCTGATGGCATTGGAAATGCACCATATGATGCTACATGTACCATTTCCTGTAGTTTTTGACCCAAAGTAAACCAACAGCACCATCTAATGGCTTTAGAAAATACAACAAATGGTTCTTGTAGCGTCGTTTTGACCCTCACTACTCCCGACTGGAACTGAGCGATAAATCGATTTTATCAATCAGTGATATTAACCTGAAGCTATCAATTATTTGTTTAAGACAATGTGCAGAATGAAAATCGGAATTCACGTCGATTTAGTGTAGCTTCAGGTTAATATCACTGAGTAAATGATGCTCACGAAATATTTTATGTTTTTTTTTTTAAATTGTGGCGTTGTGGTACATTAAATTATAGCAAACCAGATCACTGTCGAGGCTTCCCGCCCCTTCGGGAACCAGCAGACAGTAGAAAAATGGCAGCACGTATAAATGCGTCAACAAGTGAGGAGCTCGTCTTGAAAACCAGCAGTGTCACCTCCTTATTTGGAAGTGGCTTGGTTTCGCTAAGTCTGACAATGAACAAACTACCGTTCGCCGTAAAGTTTGTTTCAAGTCGGTGGCTACTAAAGGTAGCAGTACAAGAAATTTATTTTAGCATCTCCGTCAGAAGCACGCACCAGAATAGACGGAATGCCTAGCTATGCGGGAAGAGCAAGCAAGCGGCAGCTTCCAAAAGCCCTCTAAAAAGCAAATAACAACAGCGGCGTCTTTTTTTGCGTTGGGTACCAAAAGATAAGAAGGCACCCCGATGGAATTGAATTACAGATGCAGTGACATTTCATATCGCCAAAGATATGGTGCCCATCTACACTGTTAAAAATACAGGTTTGTTTTTAAGCATCTGGGCAATCGATCCCAAATATGAGCTCCCAAGCCGAAAGTGTTTTACAGAAGTAGCCCTACCCCGTTTATATAGCAGCACACGTGAAAAAACCACAAAGCTGCTGGTGAATGTTTTATTTTGCTGAACTACCTCAGACCTGTGGTCCAGCTGAAACTTGCAGCCGTACATAAGTTTGACGGTGCATTTTGTAACTTAGTACCACTCCAATATTGATCCTTATCAAGATTTTTTTTAGAACCTGTTTTTTCTCAAAATCGTGCAGCCTTAATGCAATTATCTAATCAACCAATCACATGTCAGTTGCTTCAATGCATTTAGGGGTGTGGTCCTGGTCAAGACAA
>JABFEA020000002.1:1754678-1766821 GCA_019775915.2 Cyphomyrus plagiostoma | reverse complement strand
TTCACCATGTATGCAGGTGACTTTTTACACTTTTCCTTCCCACACACTATTCCTCTGCACTCACGGACAACTTCCATACGGCTGGCGATTTTCAGTCCAAAATGGCAGTGGCGCTTGTGGGTAAATCTGTATCTGGGTTTCGCCTCTTGGCTTGGCAAGAAATATTAAGTACGTAGTGCAAATTGGAAATCATTTTAAGTTTTATTATTTTTATTTAAAAACTATAACATTTCAGAGAAATCTCTAATATTCCCATTTGTTGAGGATGCACTTTATTTTAATTTTTTTCTGAGGCCAAGTATTGTGGTGCCTTACACAAAAAAAATAAAAATAAAAACATTTGAAGACTTATGTTTACTGTCATAGTTAGGCACAGTTGGGTGCATAAACTGCAGATCATATGAAAATCATAACAAATATATAATATGAATTTATCGGTATCTGCAATGACAACGACTTAATTATCAGTTATCGGTATCGGTTTAAAATTTTGATATCGTGCATCCCTAGTTTTAGTAATTTAATTATACAATATTTTAGAATGGGGACTGCTCTGCTCACTTAATGGTGATCTGTGGCCTTTCTCCGTTGTCCGACTTGAGGTCCATGAGAATCTCCAGGATGGTCTGAGACCAGTAACTGCGGTAGGAAAGCAGCCCCAGGTCTGACAGTGGCTTTTCGGGGGTCCCCGTCTTCCCCTCCACCTTGGAGAGTTCGTAGCCTGTCAAGAACAGAGTGTACAGAACACAGTGGAGGAGTGTTTCCGAATTTTTGGTTTCGGCCCTGAGAAAATGCACCAGTCAAACTTTTTCTGTGTAATAGGTCCTCAGTACTGTAGAGATGCCACTACAGATAAGAGCTGTCCTATTTGAAGCAATTTGAAGCAGCATTTTGACCACTGCAGACTCACTGAACTCTATGAGCAATTTGCCATATCCTCTTCTTTGATATGGTGGTAAGGTTAGAATGCAGGCCACGTTGTAGTCCTCTGTCGATTCCTTCTCCTGTAATCAGAGAATTAATTTCACATACAAAACTCAATCTCGGCTGCCTTACAAGAACGAACACCAATACAGAAAGCAGACGCTTTCTAAAGAACATTGCTAAAAGCATGTTTCAGGTGGAATCCACTTCATTTCACAAGTTTATTCAACTTTAAAAGTTTACCCTGAAGAAAGTGCAGCTCTATATTACCTTTAAAACATAATCACTATGGAACAACCTGTAGAAATATTGATCAGGAGTAACAATTACCTTAGAGAAATAGCCGACAATATGGAAACCTTTTGAGTCATACTCAGTCATGACATAGAAGAGGAAAGGATCAGTGTCGTAGTAGAGCGTCTTATGGTCCAAGAAGCACTTTGCCAGAAGACACAGATTCTGAGAGTAGGTCTATAAAATAAAGGATCTATGAATTAGTTTCCAAATACAAAGAGATACAATGCTAACTGTATCTATTAGCATTGTGGCTGCAAGAGGTGTAGGCACCAAACCGAAAACACTTGCATCAGATTAGAAATGTCATTAAAAGGGTACAAGCTGTCAAGCTTCTGCTAACAGGCAGAGTGCTAAGTGTTAAAATATTTTTTGTGATGTGGCCCCAAATGGAAGCAGCATTCATCATTCGCTAGACGTATTACCTTATTCTTCCGGCCGTCAATCTCAAAGAAAGAAATGGTGCCCTTCCTGTAAATCTCATTCCCTGGTGGGTGGCGAAGGTTACACTTGGTCTGGTGGACAGATATGAGGAGTAGACGTTAGTACTGTCTCATGTGATTGTATTTGAAGGATGAGTGGATGAGTTCTGGGGACATGCTAGGAGGCAGCATCTTGGTACTGGGGCACTAGAAGCAATGGTGCCAACAATGGCGACACTGAAATAGGCTCCCAAAGTGAAGTACTCCAGTTCGTTAATCTCAAACACGACGAGGCGGGCGAGGGATCTCATCTCACCAGGTGCCTCTGCAGACACTTGAGGCTCTTGAGGTACTTCAGACAGAACTCGCAGAGGTAGAGGATGGGCAGGGCGGTCAGTTCCTGGGGGTAGGGTGAGAAGTACCAGGGCTTCAGGCGGTGACGGCCCAGCTCGATGCAGTCAATGTTCTTCATCCGTGTGACGATGTCGTCGTGGCTTCTGTCAGACACCAAGCTGCCCGTCATGCGTGGGGCGGAGGGGATGCCGTCCGAGCTGTCCTGGGAGTCCTGGCCAGAGACGGCGATTTGGGGGAAAAGCACTTAGATGGGGTTCCTGAAACTGTGAGACATTTATAGCTTCATCTGAGCCTCCCTGTCTATACAGCAAACCAGCACGAGTGCTCATGGAACTGCTAACTGTACTGGAACTTCCATTCCCTTGAACCATCCCAGCACTCTGCTGCAGGGAAATTTTTTCCAACCAGTGCAGAGCAGTGGGTCCATAAGCTGTACATCCATTTATTCAGCAGTTCGCTAACTTGCATGAACGCTGTCCAGTTTTACAGGAGTTTAACACTGGATCAAAGCAGATGAACACAAACATGTGAATGCAACTTCAAAAAACATTTCTGTAAAACCGCTGTAATACATAAGGTCTTCCTATTCTGAATACTCACATTCAAGTACGATAATTTAAGTATGGCTTAAACAGAGTGATAGGTAGCTAGGTAACATTTTTCTATACTGTGATCTTCCAGCGTTGCCTCAAGCAGCTACCTGCCACAGCAGCTCTGTTGTTTTTCTTTGCAACTTTTTCAAATACTTACGACTGAAGAATTTCCCCCTGGGATCGATAATGTTTATTTTATACCTTCTCACTGACCCCTTTGGCACAGGACAGTATTCCAGGGAGATGCATGTTATGTTATGTTATGGATTGTTAACCAACCTGCTTGTGCAGATTTTTAAAACTGCAATTGTGTCTTCTAAATTTGATTAAAATGGGGGGGGGGGGGGATGTGTGGCATTTCAGGTTTATATAAAAATTCTTCCCCATTAAGGGAGTGAAAATGTTGTTTTGTGAGAGACCATTGAGTGAAAGGCTTCAACACTGGTAAAGGCCATTAGGTCAGCGACGGGTTCGAGACCGAGCGCTGCAGATAAACACACCATAAGGCAATGAGAAGGAAAAAATAACCAGACCTCTCCAGGCGGCAGATAGACACTGGCGCATCGAGGGCTGTTATACTGGAAAACCTTTATTATCTAGCAGAGGAGACACAAGCGGTTGCAGGCTTTTGGACATTTTTAAAGGGAAGGGAAAATGCTGCAGATGTTGTGTCTATATCATGTTTTCATAAACATTCATTAGTCTGAAGGAGGAAAAAAGGAAGGGAAAAATAACACAGGAGGAGATGTTGGCTGTTCTTATAATAAAAATGATTCTTCCCCCAAAGTAATCAGTCAGGGTCAGGAATTAGTAAATATCATCATACAAAGGCAGGTGAAATCACTGTGTTATTGCAAAGAATCATTTTTGCAGGCCTGGGTTTGATCGGCACAGACGCCCAGCTTTTGTATTTTAATTTATTTTTTATATACACACATACACACACACACATACACACACATAAGAAAATACCCACACACACACACATTCATATAAATAACAGAAGACCTCCTTATTGCGCCACAAAGTAAGTCAGAGTTCAGTAGAACAGGAGACCCCTGTACCTGCCTTGGGGGCAATGCTTACCTCATCGGTGCCCACACAGTTTGCTTTCCTCTTCCTGCCTGGCTGGGAGGGCATGAGGCGACGGGCAGTTCCGTTCTACAGAACGACAACCAAATCGGACAGAAGGTAGCTATTTACACTGACACAACGAGAACAAGCAAGAAACGCACAACCACGCCATGCGAGGCACTTTGTCCCGCCATCCGATTAAGAATTTAAATGAAGGGGATGCTGGGACAGACTGAAAGTGGCGGCGTTTTACCGTGGTGACGGTCGTGAGCGGCTCGTGGTCATCACGAGGGGCTTTTGGTGTGAAGGTGCTCGGCTCCCGGGCTACTGGGTAGATCGACGCCTGAGAGACCTCCACAGATGCCGACAGAGTGGACACAGGTGTGGCTGGGGATACTTGCATCGCCAGGGATACAGGATCCGCCTTTCTCTTCTGCGAACCAATTAATGGACAGCAAGTCAATTATTGCAAAAACGCTAGCGTTTTAATGGGATTCCATTTAGTGGTTGTTTTTATTGCTAAATAAAAAGCCTAAATCTTTAGTTCTACGTGAGAGGTAATTTTAACTAGGGTTTTATCAACAGCCAAAATATATGCACAGATCTGTCACTGAAAGAAACTGAAAAATGTTCTGTTTCCACCCACCAACTTTTAACCTGAAACTATAATGTTTACCAATCTCAATTTTAGCACCATATAAACCGAAGGGTTAAAAAAAACAAAAAATAATTTTAATCTCAATGGTGCTACAATCTTAATGAGAACAATGCTGCGGATGCATCCGAGTTACCGTCATGTGTAACAAGGCATTTACTTGTCTATTATATAGGAATGTATAATCAAAGGAACCAAATAATCGTAAATCATTCCAAACCGGTTTGGCTTTCAGTTCCTTAAAGAAAACAAAGAAATTAAGAAATTGTCCCAAATAATGGAACAAAACACAGCGGCAACAGGGAACCCTGGCATACTCCCCTGTCCAGCTGCTACGGTGCAGCCGTACCACCATTTACCACGAGATCAATTTCTCCCGAAAGGGCCAAAGTTTTGTTTAACAGAATACAGAAATGTGCAGACACCACAGCTCAAAACACAGAATTACACCCATACTACAGGTATGCTTTACTGCCACCCATTACTCTGGGTCTGTGGAAACTGCCAGTCGTTTACAAAGCTACGTGTGGGAAGCTGATAAAGGGAAACTGTACCGGTGTGGGGACAGTTTTGCCTCTGGACGGAGCTGTAGCAGTTTGGAGGCTCTGATCTAGATTCTTCCTCTGAATTTGAACAGAAATGGGGTGGTTAACTGGCATTCGAACTCAAGCTCGAACATTCACTGCATCTCATTTCCCCTGGGTTAACATGAATAACCATTACGTCACTGCATATTGACATATACAAGAAGTGGAATTGAGAGAGATTGCCTTAGATCTTTGTATTGAGACTGTGAGATATTACACTATTATTAAAAAGTGATTTAATTGGCTTTAAACCATGCATTTTTTACTGTGTGATTCGACTGGGCTATAATATGAAACACCGAACCTCTGAGGGTACAATACAAATGTAAAATGATATGAAACATGGGCAGCTGTTGTAAAAGCATGCCATTCTCATAAAGTCACTGTGAACAATTCCTAACTATTTTTCCAGATCAGTAACTTACATATTGTATACAATTTGCAAAAACTGTGTGCTGTTGTTAATGTTAAGAGCAAATATCACCTCTAGTGATACTGCCCAAATAAACTATATCTAGCAAACTGGTGTCTTGCAGTAAAATTTGTTCGGAGTTTAGCTTTGGATTAAAAAAAAAAAAAAAAGTCTACTAAAAAAAAAGGACAGTACACTGAAAAAAAATCCTTTCATAAAAAGGCAATGGAATTCATAGACTTGTGCAGCACAATACCAATAATGTTAAAAATGTCACATTATTAAATAAACAACCCCCATTTATATCACTCATCACTGAGGCAAAGCTATAATGCTTAAGATTAATTTTACTGCATGGACCAGTATACAAAAAGTATATCCTACAAATTTTTGTTTAAAAAATGCAAGTCTGAAGCACCTAGATATTTAATTTGAAAATCATATTAACAACTGTTCAAAACTTTGAGGGGGAAATGCCTTCGCAGACCTAATCCAATATGGAATTTGTAACAATTTTCTTATAATTATTATTATTTTTATAATTAAATGTCAGCACTGTTGCGCTCACCATCTCTCTCTCTGGGGACCCGGGACGGGACCCAGGAAGCCCATTCTTGGTCGGGGTTTTGGCCTCCTTTTTGGGAAACTGCAGTTTCTTCATGTCCAGCCTGTCCGGGGTAACCCATTCGTCCAGACGCTTGTTGACTGAAGATGCAAACGCCAATTCACAAAATAATAGCAAATACTTCAGAAACAGTAATAGTAACAGAAATAATGGTGTAGATCAACTGAAGTTGGATGCATTTACATTTGGTTTATTTACTTGACACTGATGAGGCATTCTTCACTCCTTCTATCGATTGTAGAAAAACACGGCAGGACGACAGGCACTCCGTTTCAAACAGTGAAAATAAGTTTTTTTTTTTTTTAAAAAAAAAACAGTTTACTCACAGTCAATATAGTGGACATAGTAGAGCTTTCTTCCCGCTGTCTCTTTAACACTGAGAATTTCAGCCAGAGCTGGAAAGAGATTTTTTCCACGTAACTCATTAATATAAGTATATAACTATTACCTCTCCCCATGTGACAATTTACTGCTTTCGTATAACATAAAAATCACAAAAAAAATACTGCCAAACATATACAAATAAACAGCTGAAACAGACAGGTAGCCAGGCAGTACATTAGTTGACGGATATAATTGCAATTCCCCTTTATTAACAAGACACTGCAGAATGCTAATTAGGCAGCTTTATGAACGACTCGGCTGAATCCCCCGACACTTTAGTCGGATAAATACGGTCCCTTTGCATTCCGGGAAACATGTAGCTGAAGAAGCCGTGACTCGGTTTCGGGACGTCCGGTGCCCCGTGGCTGTCAGAGCTGTGTTTACATGCTGGAACAGCACGCTAGCCTAGCTAGCCAGCTGACAGCTACAGCACGCTCAGACACCGCCATGACCGCCTGGCGCCGTGCCCTTCCGACTGGGGTCGCTAGCTAGCTACTCACGCCACTCGTCTTCGTTCTCCTGGTTTTTCCTGAGAACCGGGAGCCGACACCCCTCGATAACCTCCACCTGCTATCATGTATAAAGATAACGGGAACCAGTTAAGGGAAACGGGGTGTGTCCAGGACACCCAAAATCGAATTAACACAGTTCGCACTTCGCTTAAAGCGACCCAACAGACGCTACTCACCGAATCCGCCATCTTCGTCGTCTGTCTCTGAAACTGAGCACAACAGGCGACTCACGGCATTTAGATGAGCGTACCGCGATGCATTGTGGGTCACTCCATGCACTTCCGGTCGAGGCAACGGTGCATACTCGGGTCGGCTGCCTGTTTCCTTACGTAAAATATGTTTTTGGGATAAACTGGGTTGCGTGTAATGATGTTTTACATACTGGGTGTGAATCACATCCGCTTTTGGTATCGTTATTAAGAGTATTATTGTTTAAAAATCGGTACTCCGGTGCAGTAGATGGCGGTAACGTATTGCATTTACCGTGCATCCTACCGTTAAATTACAACAGATTTCCTTGTTTACAAAATCGCACGAAAACATCAAAAGCACAGAACGCATGTTTACGTGATCGCCGTGCGTGTCGCTGCTCGTAGTGTTTTTCCTTTATCAAATGCTTTTTACTCTGTCTGGCAGGTTTCACAGATATGAAGACATTTGAGATGGCAGATTGCAGCTAGTAAGTAACGGTGAAAAAGAAACGTTTAATTTAACAACACTAATAAAATATCCAGTCGCCGTAGTTCGATGTAAAATTCTTATGTAACTGTACTTATGTAATCTTGCTGTCTTAAAATTCGCAACATTTATTTATTATAGATCGACCACAGTTCTTTCTTACCAAAATTGCTGCTGGAGGTTGTTGACAAAATGAAAACGACTACAGAATTCCATATATGCCTTTTCTGCATAATTTGTACGGTCAAAGAAATCTTCAAATATGTTACTGTAATTAAATACGTTTTATATAAAAGCGAATTGGTATTATTTGTGACAGTTACTCTGGTTTGTGTATTTAAATTCTCAGTTGGTGTGGATTTTATTCAAGTACTCAGTTTTGGGTCGTTTTGATTGGACATCAGCAGTTAATCTCAATTTGCTTGCAATATGTACTGTAACGTATATCTCACACTTTTTTATGATTTCAAGATAAAACTGCTCGATTGTGGAATAAATAATTAAAAAATAAATCAACGATACCATTTGGTCACTTTTTTAGGAGACACGTCGGCGTGTCCCTTTGTCTGGCAGTGTTATTTATGAATGATTTGTGCCTTTCTCATTATTCATACGGGAAAACCCTTGATTCTTAACGATGTGAGCCGACATAAGTAGCTTAATTTTAAACAAAAATTGTCATGAAATAATGCTGATTACAATCGTCAAACGTTTATTTTCTTTCAACATTTGCTGCAAATACAACAAAAGTGCTATGTTATTACTAATCACGATTTTGACTAATCAACCCCGTATTTATTCTGTTTGCATTATATGCAATCCATACACTTCATTTTTATCTGCGTACGATTTTAAGTTGCTTTGATTTCTTATACAGGTATTCCATATCAACCTATCAATTACTAGCCATGTAAGTAGTTTTTATGGAGATTTAGGGAGATTTTCACTAAACTATTCAAATTAATACAATGAAAGCCCAGAAAATATTTTGTATACGTATAAAACATGGGCTTATAAATTAAAACTCTATACCACACAGCAAATAAATATCTGCACATTTATTTTCACATCTATAAGAACTTGGAGTGTTGAAGTGTAAGGACTAAACTTGACTCACATATTTAGTGCTGGTTAAGTTCATGATTTGTTTTTTTGGATAGCCCCATGTTTTGGTTATAGTAAACAAAACCACCTTTCTCTGTCTCAACGCGTGAACAGAGGGACAGGGATGTCGAAGCGCTGTTGCCCCTGGTCCGATGGGACTCCCCAGAGGAAAACCTGTGTGAAAGATGGGGCAGCAGCGGGGGAGGCTGACAGAAAAGCTGTCTATGGTGAGAATGCTTTTGGCTCAGAAGACTTCTTATTTGCTGTCTGCAGTATGAGGGCAGAGGCTGAGGTTACTGGTAACCTGTGCCTTTTTTCTTCATCCTTCAGTCAATATGGCACTTGAGTCTAATAGAGTTATGCATCGCTTGGCGACCTTCCACGCAATGTCCAACCGCATGGACGTCCCCTATTGAAAGCCGTTCGGCAAATCATTCCATATTGTGTTGCATTGAATTCAGTTCCCTCCACCATTTCCTTCGTTATCAGCACTAGTTGGACATTTCGTCACACTAGTTTGCCTTTATGTCGTGCTAGTTGAACAAAAACTGCTACTAGTCATTCTTTTCCAGCAACTAGTCAACTAATGATCTACAATTTTCTGTAGCAATTAGCTGGTGAGAGCCAAAATGCTCACTAGTTGACTGGTGAAAGCCAAAATAGGTACTAGTTAAAGCCTCTTTTAACCTTAATATCAAATAAATGCTCAAACTACTTTTTATATAAATGGCTTTCCATATGTCTGAGGTCCCATCGGGTTAAAGTAGATGTGAATGTGTACTTTCTCATATAAATCTATTATAAAATAATATCTTGGCTATTTAGGCAGTATGGATACAGTATCGGTGCAGTACACCGTAGAGGTTTATATGCAGTGTATATGATGTTTGCATAGCATCCAAGTCACCTGCCTTCCTATTGGACAGAACGTAACCCGGAAGTTAGACGAGGCATACCTAAACTGGTCAGGGTCAGGTTGGATACAGGGTCACAGTAGACGGGATTGCAATCCTGATGTCGGACTACTTTGGAATATGGAATTTACAGGAAAGCACGACGCTATTGAAGCTTTAACGGCATGTTCCCAGTCATGGTTGTGCGCCGTGTTTTTGATTTTTGTTACCTTGCCTCATATCTCGCTCTCCCTCTCTCAGAGCACACTAGAGCGTTGTTATTCTCCGGTGCCCGCTCTTTGCAACTTTCTCCCACTCCTACCGTGTCTCCCTCTCCCTCGGCGCGACGGGGCACAGCTAGGGGCCAGATGCGAATAGGATCCAGGGGAGAATTACTCCGGAGCCCAGGGAGTGCAGGTAAGAGCGGCTCATTTCCCACCCTTGTGCGTAAGACACGTGGTCATGATAAGGGACGTAGCATAACAGCAAACCCCCGCCCCCGTAAACACACAGTATTGGTAGCGATGCAGTGCCTACTGATTGCTGTTGATTTATGGGTTTTGTTGTTAATAAATATGTATGGGACCATTATTGCGATTGCAAGTTGACCCGGTGCTTCCACTTCCTTCTTTCGTCTGCATGCAGCTGACCCACCATCCTCCCCTGCCTGCACCTTGTGTGAGCGCCCCCTACAGGCCAGTGACTCCTGTGTGCGCTGTGAGAAGATGGTGTGCGTGCAGTGCCAGCGACGCTGCTCCCTGTGCCTCCGGACTCACTGTTTCATCTGCTGCCAGCCCAAGTATAGCCCACATTGTTGTATTTATGATTGTGGTTATGATAATAATCGAAATAATTATAATTTAGTGCAGTAGTATGGTGTACCATCTTACTGGCAGTCAAATATGATAATTATGACTTTGTTTGGTGTATTTTACCCATATGTGTTTTATTATGATCCATTTGATATCCATTAAATAATTACCAATACATTTTTGAAGTTCTGACAGCATGGCATGGCATCAGTCTAGTTAAATGCTGACAATATTTCATAATGTCCTTCATCTTGTTTTAGCTACAATGAACGCTACGAACGGATGACCTGCATCGACTGCCTGACGGAGTAGCTGTGGTGCCCTCTAGGGGCCGTCTTTGGAATTTTATGCCGAAAGCTCCCTTTGTCTTGTTTGTGTCTCTTCAGTTGATTATAAATCTATAAGAGGTATCATTTCATGATCGAATAAAAATTTTGCATTCCTGCCCCCCCCCATATTGTAATCATCTTCACATCAAGCACATACTGGCCTCACAGTCTGAAAACATTGCTGGGATGTGCTGTTTGGACATTCCTGTAAATTTTTGGTGCTGTGGAACAGTAATAGTCTATGAAATTGATGTTTAAAATGCGACATATTGTTAATTTCATTTAATTTTATGAAACTGACAGCTACTAAATGTAAAGCTTTTTCCATGAAACAAAAATACACATTTTCAACAAAGAAACATCATTCAGTTCATAAAACATTCCGGTCATGTCAAACAATAATGAATTAAATGTGAGGACTTTTATCTTCCTTTTCAAACAAAGTTTGTGAGTTTTGTCTGTGCTTTATCCATGTTTTCTATTTGGGCTTAGCCATCACAAATTACATATCTCTATATGGAATTTCTCATGAAAAAAGTCTTTAATGAGCTGCCTGTTGGGTCCAATTGTACATCTTTACTTTGCTGTCTGTAGTAATGCTGAGTATAAAGTATAGAACCTACCCCTTCCAGTAAACAAAGGCTACACATTATCCAACTGGACATTTATTATTGGAAAAAGAATGATATATTAGTAATGGATAGCATCTTTCAATCTTGTATGACATAAATTTTATGTTTTGTTTGGCTTATTGTCTATTGTAATTGTGTGAATTTCTGACTCTGCCACCCGCCTATCTGTCTGTTTGACATCTTTTTATAAGATGACAGACCCACAATACCA
Source organism: Cyphomyrus plagiostoma (assembly GCA_019775915.2). Taxonomy (NCBI): domain Eukaryota; kingdom Metazoa; phylum Chordata; class Actinopteri; order Osteoglossiformes; family Mormyridae; genus Cyphomyrus; species Cyphomyrus plagiostoma. The sequence continues at coordinate 1,755,326 of JABFEA020000002.1, read as the reverse complement.
TCCTGTGACAATGTCTGGGATGTAAAAACAATGGTTTTGGGAGAAACTTATGAAGGTCTTTGAAGGCTTACTTGCGATATAGGATTTGAGAGTGATGCATTAAGAAGAGGAACTGAAGGGACTTCCTGAGAGCCATTCATTCATTTTTGCCTTTTTGTCAATGTAGAGCCAAAACACCAGCAGAGAGTGCTGCTAATGGAAGGTGTGGCAGGTCAGTCACCGTCATAGTCTGGTAGTATATGGTGAAAGTCGTTGGTCTGTTACCAGGTAACAGACATAAAAATAACTCTGTCACATGCGGCCGATTATGTAATAATATAGGTGCTGTAATGGCCCTTCAGTTGTAGATGAACTGATTTTGAAATATGTCTTTATCTTGGAGACCTTTTACTGTATTATTGCTGGAGGTCACCTCAACCTGTAGCTGCTGGTGTGTGGTTATTAGAGGGGATTTGAGGAAAATACCATGCTGTTAAGAAAAAAAGATAAATGAGAAAGAACAGCTTTGGGGATGGTGAGCACTGCCACATGACGCCGAGATGGTGGGGGGGGGGGGGGGGGGTTTTAATGGGACATTTTAATGTTTTTGGTGGTTTTGGGGGGACCAATTTTTTTTTTTTTTTGGTGGTAAAAAATTGAAAAAAAATG
>JABFEA020000002.1:1738512-1754578 GCA_019775915.2 Cyphomyrus plagiostoma | reverse complement strand
TTCTTCATCTACAATATTCCACTCCACATCCCACCCTGCCCCCCCCCCGCGGCCCGGGCGCCCCCCCCCCGCCCCCCCCCCCCCCGCGGGGCGGGGCCCCCCCCCCCCCCCCCCCCCCCGAATGGGCACTTTGTCAGGTTTTGGTGGCTTGACTGGGACCCAAGAGATGTGTTTTATGGTGGGAAACAAATGGAAAACACTGCAGATAGTGTCTACAAATATGGCAGAATTGGGCTTAAGTGTTCCCTGCTTTTGTCTTAAAACAAAAAACGTTATGGCCAGTGTATACAAACATTCCAGAATTGTTTGCAGTCAGGCGCCAAACATGAAATACAGGACAAAAATTACAAGACATGAAGAAACACAGAAAATATATATGTATAAAAAATAGTGCTCTGGAATTAAAAAACACATATGCAGAATTAAGCAGAAGCTATGCATTTTCTTTGATTCTGAAGACACAGCTTACCACAGTAATACCTGGAAATACCACATAGTTTCCAGACTGGGTGAAGAGTGACAGATTTGCTAATATTGTTGATTGGGGTGGGTTATAGCCCAGGCCCCCAGCAAACATCTGGGCCCCATCCAAAGGGAATTGTTAGATAAGCTGGCAAGACCTAAATGTCCATGCTGATGTCATCTTAGGGCCCCCAGATAAGTCAGTCTGCCTCTGTTTCTGGCGTCCTTCAAGGGGTAGCTCTGCTAGGCTGAGGAAATGTTTCCTTCAAATCACAGATGACTTTGCCTTGGGATTTTTTTGGGCCTGGAGGAATTCCATTGTGTCTAATAAAGCTTTTGAGGAATCGACAAACTGGTACATTATTGTCTATAGCAGCAAAAATGGAATGTTTGCAGTGACAGGTTGACATGATGGGCTACATGTCAAATGAGAAGAATTTTAAAAAGATACACAATTTAAAATTTGAAGACTCTACACTCTATAATTAATGCTCTACAATTAGGTGCCCAAAATGGTTTTGCCTGCGGTCACAAAATTGGTCTTTTTTGTGTAAATTGTATAACTCCAGAAATGTATGGTGGGTCTGCATCTGGTTATTATCCCTCATGTACTTCCTGCTTAGTGAAAAATGCTCATGACTGTCACTGATCTCTCACACGACCTCCCTGATTGGCTGACGGTTTCCATAGTACAGCCCACCTCCCTCTCTTAGCTGTGCTTCTGTCTGGTTCTGCAGCTGGTGAAGGTTGGCTCGCATTCAAGAGCATCCAATGTAACACTGTGGATCCTCTTTCTTTGCCATACAGCTCTCCATTGGTGTGAACACATTTCCTGAAACAGGTTGTGAATATCTAAGGTAGCTATTAATGAACATTTTAGTAATAAGGAAAAAACTGGTTCATTTTTCATCTATTTCAAACCTGGACAACTGAGTTGCATATAGGTGGTAAGTGAAAATTTTCAATAATTTTTATATAATGCAAAAGAGAAATTTCAGAATGAATATACAAATTATAAATACATCGGAGCCTCTTCTAATCCTGCAATTTAATGCAACCTTAACTTTGACTCAGTTAACATTATATATGTATATGGGTACAAACCTTTATTGACGTAAATCAGAGAGATGCTATGGCATTTAGTACATTTAGTAAACATCACTTTTATTTCAGTTTTGACACTTGAAATTGTAAGAGAATATACAAAACAACACAACTGAATTTTTATCAGAAAACTTTATAATCAGTCATGTGCCTGCCGTATATTACAAGTGCAGATAAAATCAACTGATATGAAGGTTCATTAAAATATTGGCAGTGGTGGAAAACCCACTGGCAATGCACGGATGATGTCTCTTTAATCATTTATCTCCCTCACTAGAGAAAATGCTGAGGGGCTTTGGTTCCAGTATAATAATGTACCATCCATAACCTGGGATTATTACTATGAGCCAAAGATTTCTTAATGATAGTTTAGGAATGGAAATATTTTATTATACTACAAAAACACAAACATAAAATATTTTTTCTTTTTACTGTCAGAGGACAGTTCTTTTCTAAGGTGCTTTTGTTAAAGACAATAGACAACGTGCTTTTTTGCTCATTAGTTCATATTCTATATTTGTTTTATGTTTATTTTATAAGGTTCCTTAAAAGTGACTTGTTTTTATGTATATTACTTTGAAGCTGTGAGTTTTCACAATTAACATAATCAAACAGTAACTGTGTAACTGAAGCTATTAGTGTCTGTGGTAATTTTTGACCACATTATATACATATTGAATATTTTACATTACTGGAATCTTTAGCTCATTTAATCTGTATTGTGGCAGAAATAAAATTTTCATATTGGTCAGAAGTAAGAAAATTTTCCTCCACTCTGTTTTACTAGTAATATTAGCAAATTTTATGCTGCATATGTCAAATTTAGCCGTCAGTCAGAAATACACCAGTTAATTTACGCCAGCAGTCTGGCTTCTTCAAGGTGGCTAACCTAGTCTATTAAAGTATGAAGTCATATCTTTAATCATTTTTCCAATAGATTTTTCCCGATTGCATGGACAAGTGCACCATTCATGATTGTAATCAAAGGCGAAATCGCTGCAGCAGTGTAGCGTACACAGCATACTGAAATTCACCAACTTGATCACTCCAGCTACATCACCAGCTACATCGCCGTTGTATATCGCCCAAATAAGGACATAGCCATGGCTAGCCTGAGCTTTTTCGCCAATCAGAGTGTCGCCAATATGACTATAAAGGGGCCCAATTTGACAGACCTGGATTGCCGGTCCTTCTCCTACGCCTTGCTGATGCTAGCCGGCGGCTACATTTTGGTAATCCTCGTGGGACTCTTCGGAAACATATGCCTGATTCATATCATTCGGCTGAAAAAAGAGACGCACAATGTCACAAACCTGCTGATCGCTAACCTGTCCCTCTCAGACGTGCTCATCTGCACCATGTGCATCCCTTTCACGGTGGTATACACCCTGATGGACTACTGGATCTTTGGGGAGACCATATGCAGGGTCAGCAACTTCATGCAGTGCCTCTCCATCTCCGTGTCCAGCTTCTCCCTGGTTTTAATTGCCATCGAGCGATATCAGCTGATCGCCAAGCCTCGAGGTTGGAGACCTAACATCTCACAGGCCTACTGGGGAATCACCTTCATATGGTTGGGCTCTGCTACTCTGTCGGCACCGTTCTTGGTGTTCTACCATCTTACAGATGAGCCGTTCAGGAACATCTCCGACAGTTTCTACAAGGATAAGTATGTCTGCATAGACAGCTGGCCATCTGAATGGAGTCGGCTTGGATTTACCACCTGCCTGCTCGGGGTGCAGTATTTCGCACCACTCTGCTTCATTTTCATTTGCTACGCCAAGGTGTTCGTGTGCCTGCGGCGGCACAGCGGCCTTCGGGAGAGCGAGTCGAGGCTGAGCGGGAGCAAGCGAATCAGCGCTATCCTGGCCTCCATCGTGGTGGCCTTTGCGATCTGCTGGATGCCGCTCAACATCTTCAACCTCATCTTCGACTGGCACCACGAGGCTCTGCTTAGCTGCCACCACAACTTGCTCTTCACCTTCTGCCACCTGATGGCCATGGTTTCTACCTGCATCAATCCGGTCTTCTACGGCTTGCTCAACAAAAACTTCCAGAAGGACCTCAACAACATAATGCGCCAGTGGAAGTGTGACTCAGGTCCAGAGGAGTATGAAAACATCAGGATGTCCCTCAAGCACAAAGAAACTTCTCAAGAGACTGCTGAAGGTCAACACCGATGACAACCCAGCTTGATGTCCTAATTCTCTAAGCAATAAAACACTTCAAAAAGCATAATAACAACATAAAAACTAATTCATTTGCTCCAACAAAATAAATCAAATTTATCTTTAAAGCCATCTCGATAACTAACATTGGGTTCATTATTATACATCCTCTTCACTTTGACCATGCATTAAATGGAATATGTAATATATGTAATATATTTCTAGAATGTTCTAAGAGATAAAGGTATATTGGAAGAGGGACATAAACGAAAAAGTGTGTGAAACCTATAAAACACTTGAAAGAGTATGAATAAGCAGCAATGACTGAAGAAGACTCTAATTAAAGGTGAACATGAACGTACGAGTCTGTGAGAATTTACATTAGGCAGCCAAAACATACATGCACATGCATTTATTTAACTTCAGTTAGTGTTTACAGATGTTTCCTCTTGGTGTTAATATACTGTTGTTATTGTCTTGATGGCCTAACAAGAACAACAAATCATGTTCTGGGATGAGCTGTTGTTTATAAAAACATACAAAAAGTTATACCTTGTAAAAAAAGCTGAATGTATGAACACATGAAACATGTTTGAATTTAACGTTATGAGCATTTCTCCATGTGCCTCAATGTTCATGTCGTTGTTTATTGATAAATATAGGGAAAATTATGTGCTTTAAATACCTGTTAACTCTGTATTAACTAATGTAGATATGTCAAATGAAAAAAATGCATTTTATAAGCTATTATGATTGGTAAAGTATTCATGGTCATAATTACAGCGTTTAAGGTGGATTCATGTGTAAGTTTCCAGCATACAGTAACTAAGTATTGTTGAATATAGATAACATGCAGCTAAGTCATTGTACTTCATCCTCGTTTTTGCAGTTAATGCTTTTAAATATTATATGTACAAGCTGGTACAATCTATGCCAAATCAAACTGTTGTTCCGTGGTATGATTGTAGGGGTTTTATTCGCTTGTTCATTGTCGTGCTGTTGTAGTGTCATGTTGGAGTAATTGGAAAGTAATAATACAAAGGTTGTAATTATTCTACGCTTTAAATTTCCACGAGCAAACAGTCACAATAAAAGTTACCTTTGCTGCACACTGATGTGGCTCTAATTGTTGCTTTGCCTCTGGCAACTGTAATAAAAAAGACATTCTAGAGCCCCTGACAAAATGTCACCTTGGGCCCCCCTGTTCCCTTACATTATAATTTTATCATTTTGCACATTCAAGGCCCCCTTTATAGCAAAGCAGGGAACAACCCAGGTCAGGGCACAACCCATCACAGCACTTATGAAACTTTTCCTTACTAAATGGATTCATGCACATGGAACCGTTCAAAAAGCATTACAGACTCAACAGCAAACAGTGACACACTGTCACTATAAATTATGACACACTGATACTATCTTACGCTGTCACTATAACAAACTGCCACTATGACACACTGTCACTGTGACACACTGTCGCTATAACATGGTGTCATTGCAGCATGCCGTTGTCATGATACACAGTCACTATGACACACTGTCACTGTTACACACTGTCGCTATAATGAACTGTCACTGTGACACACTGTCACTATAATGAATTGTCACTGTGACACACTGTCACTATAATGAACTGTCACTGTGACATACTTTCACTAGGATGACAATTAATGCAACTACAAATAATACAATTTATACAATTAAGGAATACAATTAATACAGCTTTTGCAGAACCTTCCTGTACTCACTTTTTGTAACATCAGCATCACCTGTATTATGCAAACCTTTGTTTATCAATAAGTATTATAAAGCTTTTGCTGGTTCCCATGCTGGCCCTCAGCTTGTGTGCTCTGATGATATTAAACATTTCAGAAACCAGCTTCTCTGTGTTAATAAAGCCAGAGTAGCTCCATCGAGACAGCCATGGGAAGCACAAATATAATCAGCCAGGTTTCTCTGCAGGAGAGCCTTCAAAGGTCCAGTGGACTTGGCATCTAATGGAAGTACCTGATCTGAGATTCATGTTAAAGCTGGTGTTAAAACACTGAAGCCCTTTTGTTCCTATTACAACAAGACCAGTGTGATTTTTAGCCAGATAAGGTTTGAATCTCTGTATTTCTGTTTTTTTTTTCACAAAGGCAGCAACAACACAGAGCCTGGAGTTACTATGATAACCTTGCAAATCTGGTTCAGAGCCCTTGAAATATATAACATTTATATGTATATGGATATTTAACAATTCATCTAGGTACCATTTTTATTGCAAAACTACATTATTATACTTCTCACTGATGCAAAACGTTCCCTTTTTTTATGTAGCATCACCAAACAGCAAAGACAAGTCACTCATCCTCTCAAATTATGTGTATGTGCTTCAGTCTGTGTTCATATTAATCATCTCTGGATGTATGTATATTAAACTTTTGTCTTTTTTCTTATTTGCTGCCATCTTGGCCAGGACTCCCTGGAAGAAGAGATATTGTATCTCAGGAGAACCTTCCTGGTAAAATAAAGGACAAGCAAACAAACGAACAAATAAATAAATAAAGCAGTGAACTACAGCCAAATATCAGACATCCTTGAGACTTACAGTGAAACCATAGCAACCTTCCAGGCTTCAGAACTGACAGAATATTTTCTTTACTCATTAACACTCTATTAGAGTTTTATGTTCTGTGCTTTCGCCTGCAGGGTGCATCTTACCTATGCAAATATTTATCGACAGCAGCAGAGAGAAATGCAGCCTTAAGGACACAAAGAGAATAAGTGTCTTTTTTCATTTTAATTGAGAACCTTCTACTCACTTAATTTACATTCCCTTTTACTACCTGAATAAGGTTCCTTTTTTCTCTCGCTCTGGGAGGTGCTTCGCCAGTTCAGAATATTTTTATCACAAAAAAAAAATCGAAGTGTAAAGAATATAGTTATTGGACAGTCAGTGTCATATGCGAAAATGAAAAACCGCTTCGGATTTTAAAGAGAAATCGGCATTGTCACTGTAAACGTGAAGAAGCTGGGTAATCTGAGCTGTCTTTCATGACGAACGGCTGAGTTTGCCCTCAAGGCCCCCTCACCACCCCACGGCCGCTGACTCTGGCAAACACCCCGAGATGCACACACTCAAATTGGCAGACTCCTTCACACGTGGATTCACACCGTTTAACCCTTCTGTGGGATACCCTATGCAAAGCCCGCCCAGGAAGGGCCAGGGCCTCCTGTCTGTCGCTAACGGCAGCGCTAACCTGGGTAGACCTGTACTGAGCCGTGCTGCAGTCAGCCCTTATTTGTGTGCTTCTCTTTTAGTTCCATGTTTATCTGTGGAAAACGAGGCACATCAGTCTCCTCTGCCACAAATGTCTGGGCTCCATTGCTGTAGAAACAAAACGCCCCATAATGCCTTTTCTTCTGCCTTGTCCTGTTTCTGGTAACAGCTGTATGAGCAAATATGAAGGGAAGCACAATAGAACAGGGATACTTTATTCACCCACGTGGGAAAATCACATTTTCACCACTATTTTATCTTAATTTCCATGAGACATGCAGATAGGTAACGGCAAAGACTTGCACATTATTCAAGAGCCCAGTGGAGACATCGCTCTTTCAGCCACAGGGTTTGAACCAGTGAGCTTCCAGTCAATGCATTAGTCTCAACATGCAAAGCAATGCCCATTACCATTCTGTAAATGCTGAGTGAACGTACCACAGGTAAGTCCATGACCCCACATACACTCAGTGATCAGTTGTTCAGGTTCCCCTACGTAGTAGGACGTCCTTTTGCCTGCAGATCCACTTCTACGGAGGACAAGTTGTGTGCTCTGAGATTCCATTCTGCCCATCGTTGTTATCCCGAGCTGCTATTTTTGCACTTCTGACCAGTTTAACAAGACTGGCCATTCTCTCCTGAGTTCGCTCATTAGCACAGTGTTTTCGGTCAGAGAAATATACCTGATTGGCTGTTTTTTGCTCATCACACCATTTTCTATAAACTCTTGACACTGTAGGGTGTGAAAATCCCAGGAGGTGGTTGTTTCTAAGATACTGCAACCACCATATCCGGCAGCACTACTTATGCTACGTTTAAAATCACCAAAATCAGGCGTCTTTAGCTCTAACACTTAGTCACAAAGCGAACCTCTTTACCGTGTCTGCTGCATATATTCAGTTGCGGCTGCATGATTTAATGTTTCTGTTTACAAACATATATATCTATTAATGTAGTCACTGTATATAAGCTGTATATTGGTTAACCTCATTCAAATCTCAGTGGAGTGGATATGTCTGTATGCACCTCCCTAATTATCTACTGAAAAGTCTATTGTTTGGTACATACCGACAATCCCGAGATTAAGAATGCGCAGCCTATGTCCTTATGAATGTACTGCCATAATGCCAATATAAAAAATGCTGGTTAGATACATATGGTTCTTAATAACGAATGCATACACTACTTTGTGACGCTCATGAAAACATTGCATGGCTTCAGTGGCTCATTGATTTTAGGTACAATACAGTACTGTATTTCGTTACTTTCATTAATACTGCAGAATGATTATTATGTGTATATGTATTATATATTTTTTTTCTGATTTCTGTACAAATTCGACTTAAAGACAGACTTAGGCAACAGATCCCCTGCATAACCTGGGGACTGCCTGTAGTTCACTGTTCACTTAGTACACTGTCTGAATTGTTCATTGTTCTATGCATAGTTTACTGTTCATTGCAGGGTTCACTATTTGTAGAGTCTTTTAGTGCAGGGTTCACTGTATGCATTTCTCAGTGTTTGCACTGTTCACTGTTCAGTGCAGAGTTTACTGCATTACTCACTCTTCAGTATACTGTATGTCTCAGTGTTAAGTGCATAGTTCCTGGTCTGTAGAGTTTACTGATTTACCCCTGCTGGAAGCGGTTAGAGTTTTGTCCCGCAACACAGATATTTTGCTTCTAGAGACTTTTGTACCCATGACAGCATGTCATATAGGCCCCCCTAACCCAGACCAATCCAATTATATTCCAAGCTTTTTTGGGCCCTTGTCACTCATGGGCCCTTGAAATCATCCTAACTTACCCCCCTCCCCACCCCCTTTACAAGATAAAGCCACTCCGTGTTTTACTAGGCAGGACATGCCTTCCAGTAATCGTTTATCTGCAAATGTTTCTGTCACAAAAGGTGGATATTATTTACAGCATCAGTCCATACAATAGTCTTGCTTATTTTGGATTCCTGGAACAGCATGACTGCAGGGGTGTCAGGGCCATTCCGGCTACGGATGGCAGTGCCGGCCATCACCATGCTACAGCCCCAACTGGCCACAGCTGGGGGCTAATAAAGCCTCCCAACTGCATCCACTTTCAGGTGAGGCTATGAGGAGATGGAGCAAGAGAAGAAAAGGGACAACTATCTGTGCTTTCTGTCCGACACAGACCCACTGGGATACTGCCTGGGGCTGCACACAGGGGCACCCAGTCTTCATTTAGAGCACACGCCAACGCCATGTTACATCTACGCCTGCACCCCCACGCCAGAGCAGGCTCTCATCTCCCGACAACTGCCTTACGTCACATGATTTATTTCAAGCATTTTTTTTCCAAGTCTCATTACATGTATTTGGAAAGCGCATTGAAATTTTTGAGCCACATTTGAATGGGGGGCTGTCGGCATTGCTATTTGGGGCGCTGCTTGGGCAAAAATCTATCAAGAGGTGTGAAAATCTGGATAGATTTTTGCCCATGCAGCGCCCCTGTTTTGCCAGGAGGGCCTATACAATCATCTGTCCCTCAGGACAACAGTGGTGCAATACAATACAGTGCAGCGTACAGTGCAGCAAAGAGACATAATAATAAATAGCATAAATAACAAGTAGTGCAACAAATATTCCAGGACACATTCATATATTCAGCAAGTCCTTTATATAACTCAATTTAACATTGTCATTTCACCATTAACTTTTTGTGAATGTGGTTTCATTCTATAAGGAGAGCCTGCAGTCTTCGAATAGACCAATATGATCTTTTTCCTGATTTCATCGCCAGTCTTAGTTACATTAAGACCTAGACAACTGGTCTCATAGTGGGAAATAAATCCCAGTTAACCAATCCACGGAAACCGATATAAACGAGTCGATGAAAATAATCTATTTTAGCAATGTGTATTTAGCAATATATTCTATATTCTATATAGACGTACTATATATATATATGTACATCCATGTAAACACCCTCATATGTATATGAGGGCGTTTTGCTGTTTAGTTTGTTTTGTTTATTCAATGGGTTTTGATTTGTCAAGCTAAGAAAGTCACATGACTTTTCTTTAATATCCAGGTATTATTAGGTATTATTCTTCAAAAATCCAGAAGCTTACGTATTCAGACTTCAGTGACTAATGGGCAGCAGCACATGCATTGTTTTATGTATATTTTGAGTATTTATTGTAATGTTATGTTTGGTTATCAGAAGATTTCACTTCATTTGTCTTTTTGTTTATTAAAGTATGCACAGCTGACAGGCATGGTGTTTATAATAAGAAAAGTTCTATTAAATTTCTAAGAAATGTTGGTCATTTTTTCCACAGATCTTCCATAGAGGAAAATGTTGGGTGTATAGAGGACAACACAATCAGAACAACATATGACAAAGGACATTAATTTAGAAGTAATTGAATCACCAGAACAAACACAGCCACGAAGATGAGTCATATTAGGTTGGATGCCAATTAGCAGTATTTATCAGCTATAAAAGATGCCTGATAATCAGCACTTTGATATGTGAGTTTTCAAAGCAACATGCAGCAGCTGGCAGAGGTCTATAGAGGCCAACCAATTAGTTTGAACTTCAGGTGTATGGAAATAGCAAAATAATTTAATGTGGTAAAGAGAGCTCAAACGTCATGCGAGTGTGTGCTAAACTCAAACAGCAACAGCAAAGAGGGGCGACAATCACAAGATGAGGCTCATTAATAGAGGTAGACGGCCACTAACTGACAGCTAGTTAGCGAGGCACATAAAGCAAAAGTACGGCTGTGAAAATTACCACAAAAATGAATCAGTACTTTTGGGCACAAAGACACATACACTTACCTGCTGTAAGGAGCACAGACTGAAGCCCCAAAGGAAAAAGTAGAAAATGATAGAGATCCAATGGACAGATGGATAGATGGGATCTTATGGACAGACAGACAGACAGACAGATAGATAGATAGATAGATAGGACCTTACAGGACCAGATGTACACTATGGTGTGAACACTGTTCCTTCATGATTTCCCCTTAAACAACGTCAAGTCTGGTTTCATGAACAACCGGATAGATTCAAATGTTTTTTATGATGATCTCAATCTATGGATTTCAACTTCAGTCGAATTTTACGGGAAGTTTCAGAGTGCAGAGTGCAAAGTATAATTCTACTTCCTTCTCCTCTTACAGACCTGGAGGTTTGAAGTACAGTCCAGTATCATGGCCGCCAGTTTAGGGCTTGTATAACAGTGTTCCAAGAAGGACCGAAGGCAAACGGGGGCCCTACTCCTTATTAGGTCATCATGTATATACTGTTATGTGTTTCCAATATTTGCTCCACCCCCATATTTCTATTTTTTCCGGAAACCTGGCTTAATGCTAACATCCCGGTCTCAGCTATTGAGCTTACTGGACGGACTGTTTATCCGGCTGACCGGACTGTGGACTCGGGAAAAGACAAAGGAGGTGGCGTGTGTATTTATGCAAGTGACTCCTGGTGCACCTCAGTTAACATCACAGAACAATATTGCACACCGGACATGGAGTTTATCACGCTAAAATGTAGACCTTTTATCTACCGAGGGAGTTCACCATAGTGTTTCTCACAGCTGTTTACATTCCCCCTCAAGCTAATGCTAAGATAGCGCTAGCCAAGCTGCACACCGAGATAAATGAACTCCAGAACTCTCATCCAGATGCTGTATTTATTATCGCTGGAGATTTTAATCACGCTAACCTCAAACAAGCATTGCCAAAATTCTACCAGTTTGTAGACTTTCCAACTAGAGGAAATAATACGCTGGATCACGTTTACTGCAACATTTCAGATGCATATGGAGTGACCCCTTTCCCCCACCTCGGCCGCCGTGATCACATTTCCATATTGCTGACCTCGTCGTACAAACCCCTCATTACCAGGACAAAGCCTACAATACAAACAATAAGAGTCTGGCCTGAAGGTGCTATCACAAGTCTGCAGGACTGTTTTGAGAACACAGACTGGGATCTGTTTAAACAAAACTCCACTCGGGGCAATCGTATAGACTTGGATGACTATGCCTCTTCTGTTCTGGACTACATAAATTTTTGGGTGGATAATGTCACCACTTATAAGAACATCCGCACATTTGCCAACCGCAAACCATGGATGAACAAGGAAGTTCAGAATCTGCTAAAACTGCGTGATGAGGCATTCCACACAACCCGGTGGCCTACTCAACAGCCAGGACTAACCTAAAGAGAGGCATTAGAGAAGCAAGGCGCTCTTACAAGGCGAGGATCAAGGAGCACTTTGATAACCCTGACTCATGTGGCAAGGCATCAAATCAATCACAGACTTCAAGAGCAGAAACACCCTTCCATTCTTCTCAGCAGATTCTACTCTCCCTGATGATCTAAACCAGTTCTTTGCACGATTTGACAAGGACTCTAACCATCAGCAAACTTTATTTCCGGAGGACTCAACGCATGTCCTAGTGCTCAGTGCACATGAGGTGAGGCGAGCTCTCAGCCACACCAACCCCCATAAAGCACCCGGACCCGATGGTACCCCTGGACGGGTTTTGAAAGACTGCGCAGGGCAACTGACTGCAGTCTTCACCAGCTTGTTTAACATCTCTCTGGAACAAGCCGCAGTCCCCACCTGCTTCAAATCATCCACCATCATCCATGTCCCGAAACAGACGGCTATCAGGTCCCTGAACGACTATCGTCCAGTGGCGCTCACCCCTATTGTGATGAAGCGCTTCGAGCATCTGATCCTAGCACACATCAAAAACAACACCCCCCACACTCTAGACCAACATCAATTTGCTTACAGGAGTAACAGATCAACTGAAGATGCTATCACATTGGCCCTTCACACTGCCCTGTCACACCTGGAGCAACCGGACAGCTACGTGCGAATGCTCTTTATTGACTACAGCTCAGCTTTTAACACCATCCCCCCCAACCAAACGGGCTGTTAAACTCAACAATCTAGTTCTGAGCACCCACCTATGCAAATGGATCCTGGACTTTCTTAGCAATAGACCACAGACTGTGCGCATAGGCAAACATCTCTCCAAATCCATAACCCTTAGCACTGGTGCACCGCAGGGATGCATGTTCAGTCCCCTCCTCTACACCCTTTTCATTATACATGATTCCAATATCATTGTGAAGTTTGCAGATGACACAACTGTGATTGGTCTCATCTGCAACAACAACGAGACGGCCTACAGGGAAGAGGTGGGAAACCTGGAGTGCTGGAGCCATGACAACAATCTCGCCCTGGCCACCAACCCATCGGTAGAGGTAGTCCAGAGCTACAAATTCCTAGGCGTCTACATCAGCCAGGACCTGTTATGGACTGTTAACACAGAAGCAATGGCTAAGAAGGGGCTTCGGAGGCTCTACTTCCTGAGGACACTGAGGAAGGCTCAACTAATAATAATAATAATAATAAATTTTATTTCTAATGCACTTTTCATTAAAACAAAACTACCCCAGAAACTACTCATCAATTTCTATAGGTGCACCATAGAGCCAGTCATCACATACTGCATTACAGCATGGTACCTCAACTGCACCTCAGAACACAGAAAGACCCTACAGCGCATCATGAAGACAGCCCAGAACATCACTGGCACCCAGCTCCCAACTCTGGAGGAGATGCACCCGGTGCAGACACAGAGTGAAGAACATCATCTCAGGCGTATCACACCCTGCACACACATTCTTTACACTGCTGCCTTCTGGAAAGCGCTACAGCACTCTGCTCACACGCACAACCCGGTTCAGGAACAGTCTGTACCCCCAACGCCATGAAAATGCTGAACTCACATCACTCACCACCCAGACTGGACTGAATTTGACTAGTGTGCACACCCACACACACCTACACCTACTAGACTTCTTCATGCAGCGTATGCATGCACCACACTACTATCTCACAGTCGCCGCCATGATACTGTCTACCTCAGTGCAATAATAATTGTTGTGCAATTCTCTCAGGCACTTATCACCCTTTAGCATCTAGCCAGTGCTATAACTGTTGTGCAGTATTCATGCACTTTATTCAGCTGTACATATCTCCGTTACCCTGGACCATTTTCTGTCAACATTGCATCTGTCACTCGCACCTTAACCACATGACACTTTAATTATTATTACTTATACTCTAAACATTCTGTGGACTTATATCTTATCTTAATTACATTTTACCTACTTTTTTATTTTATTTTATTAGTACATTATATTTGATCTTTTATTTTATTTGATTCTACTTTTTATATTCTATTTTATTTAAAATTACCTACTTTATTTTTAGTTAATTACTTAACTAAACTTTAGTTAGTTTCTTTTCTCTTTCCTAATGCTGCCTTCTTATATGCATCTGCTGGTTTTTTGCTTCATCGCCATCTCGCTGTACTTGTACAGTGACAATAAAGACTATCTATCTATATTTATGCCGAGGATGAGCTGATGTTATTTTTTAAATATACATAATAGCTTTTCACCCCAAATTCAATCCCTGAAAGCACGGGGCACACACAAGAGAACATCCTAGGCAGGATGGCAGTCCATTGTAGGGCAAACACACAGAAAAGCACAAATGATGGCCAATTTATGCACTCATGGATTATTTGAGCTGTGAGAGCAAACTGCAGTAGCCAGGAGAAAGGTGCACAACATGGGGAGGCATGCGACCCCAAGTATGTCCAGTGTGCCACTTGAAGTACATATGCATCTAACTGTGCTTGTTGTAAAATAAAAAGCATAATTTAAAAATTAATCAATAGATCCATTAGGTGCATTATGAAAGTACAGCATACCCCAGATTATAAGAAAAAGGCCAAGTTTCCTGGAATGATTGGGCCCTTTTGCTTTGTTCTTGCCCTTCATCACAACAGAAAGCCTCTCGCAGTTCATCCCCAGGTGCTGGCTGTTCTAGTAAAATGGCTCACTGTCTCTTTTTGCTGACTCTCACATTGCTTTTTCTACTCAAAGAAAAAAATAGGAGCCTACAGACTTTTCAACTGGTGTTTCAATTGTTTAAATGGCCCAAGGGTCTGGGAGCATAAAAATTCTGAGTACCGTTGTTGTCAGGAAGCTTAGGCAGCAAATGGTTGGTTTGAATTAACCAAAAATTCCTGACCTAACTGGTTAGAATGAAACAGCAACCAGATCCCATTTCACTTTTCTCTACAGGTGCAAGTTTCTGGTTCACCTGGCTTCTCTTCCTTTTCATATTTTGAATATTTTGTGTATTGCATGAATAAAATATTAAATATTATTTGTAGCATATATACTATTGTCAGAATCTAATATAGCAGGGGCGAGAGAAATGTGAACCGCATTTTCACTGTTGACGATGTTGTTGTTGTTAACCCAAAAACAGAACACAGTCGGATTCATGCAGAATATTCCACATTATTCCGTAACTCAGTATGTTGCCTACATGATCGTTTCTTCTGAATTACAGTTCAGTAAGGCATAACAATTCTTGAAAAATGCACATCACAAAATGTGAAGATGACCATAAATATCACCTCCTGTCCGCCACATGGGACTTTATTGCAAGCAATTTATCTTCATACACTGCATTGGGAGAACACACAGAAAAGAACAGCTTCACTTTCGAACACTGCGCTGGGAGACCACACAGAAAAGAACAGCTTCACTTTCGAACACTGCGCTGGGAGACCACATGGAATAAAACAGCTTCACTTTCATACACTGCATTGGGAGACCACACAGAAAAGAACAGCTTCACCTTCGAACACTGTGCTGGGAGACCACACAGAAAAGAACAGCTTCACTTTCATACACTGCGCTGGGAGACCACATGCAAAAGAACAGCTTTATTTTCATACTCTGCGCTGGAAGACCATACAGAAAACAGCAGCTTCACTGCTTGCAGTCAGCATTTAGTGTTTAGTGTGGCACAATTAATGTGATAGGTATGTAATGATTATCTCTATATAGTGATTATTCAATGCAGTCTTTGTGTGTGTGTGTGTGTGTATATATATATGTATGGGGGCGGCATGGTGGTGCAGTGGTTAGCACTGTTGCCTCACACCTCTGGGACCCGGGTTCATGTGTGTGGAGTTTG
>JABFEA020000002.1:1709194-1734415 GCA_019775915.2 Cyphomyrus plagiostoma | reverse complement strand
ATCTGTATCTACTGGGATAGAAAAGAAAGCATTAGCCATTTTGCCTCCGCTGGTATGGAAGCCAGAATCGTAATTGGTTTAGGGACAATAGGAGGTCTGGGGTGTATGGCTGCATTTACACCCCTCAAATCCTGTACAAACCTCCAAGCATCATTTGCCTTTTTTCACGGGTAAGATAGGAGAATTAACTGGCGAATAGGCTATTTCCTTAATAGCTCCCCCTTTTCACCAGATCTGCATGTACTTTTCTCACTCCCTCCTCTGCTTCTCTAGATATGGGATACTGGGCCTTATGGGTCTTAAGGCCTTATCCTGGAACTCCCCCTCGCTCTCTCTCACTGCTCCCTCCTTGCTCAAGCTTCAAACGCCACCTGATCCTGTCTGCCTTCCCTTCTCATGCATATATCTTCCTCATTTTCCACTTGCCCTTTTGAACTGACTTGGCTCTCGCACCCTGCCATGCTGCTTCCTCTCTCTGGCTAGTATGCTCTCTCTCTCCATCTACCACAATAGCTCTCCCAATGAGCACCGGCCTTCTACCTGGTGTCCGGTGCCCGGACTGCCTCACACATATGCTCCCACGCATCGGCTACCTTATTTTTCTCTTTAACTGCTTTTTCTACGGCTATTTTTACCACCTGCATCTGTTTGGCTAGCGGCTTCCCTACCGTGTTTTTAGGGGGGGCACCCATCCGCCGGCATTTATTTCCTGATCAAACTCGTGTTCCCTTTTAATTTGCCCAGACTGTTTTGATTCCTTGTCTAACAGCCTTTCTGCCTCCAGGTGTGGGTTCACCCACCCACACTTAGTTTACTTCCTTATTTTATGCAAATGTCTTAATAACAAACACCACTAATACATAAAACAACGACTTCAAAAACTGAGTTCACGGTTGTGTCTCCCCTGAGAGGGCACGTCTCACAAGCTCAATCCCAGCCAAACAGGCCCACTCCCAGCCGACACGCCCCCCGGTCCCTAGCAATGCCAGCTTGGAAGGGGGGTGTTCTGTATGCACAACTGAGGCAACCCAGGTAGGGCTCACCTTATCGGCCGCACTACCGGTGTTCTGACTCGACCAAGGCCAGCAAAATAGCCTTCAGGTGCCACCCACCCTCCCGAGAGTCCAAGCTAGGGGTGTTCTTAGAACTCACCTTAGGCGAGGTCCTGCTCAGAGGTTGTCATGACCACCTGAGGTACCTGTCGGCCCTGCCCGTACTGAGTCAACGGGTGCAGCCGGGCTGGCACGCTTTTGGGCGTTCAATTGGTGAGAACTCCCCTTCGGTTCTGAGAAACTGTAAGACCGTGAGCCGTGGCAGCAGAGTTACGGGCAAGTTCAGCCGAGAGAGAGCGAATGATAAGCACCCAAGTCAGGGAGAGCCCGCAACTTTCACTCCTACACTCACAAATAAGCACAAATGCTCACAGGCTTTGAGACTCCTTGTCTCGGGACTCTAACCCGGCACTTTCAGGGACTTTAACCCTCAGGACTCTAACCAGGCACTTTTGGGATTTTAACCCAGGGACTCTAACTCGGTTCTTTGAGGGCTTTATACCTCAGGACTCCAACCCGTTCTAGACAGGGGGACCTTATTCCTTCTTACCAATACAGCTTTCGGGGGTTCAAACCCAGCCTCCTACTGCTAGTCAGCAAATAGTGGGGTTGCCACAGCAAGGCCGGTGCGAAGTCCCCAATCTCCGCACCGTTAAGGTCCTAAATCCTTCCTAGCAAGGCCTGCTCACAATATCTGACCAAAATACCTTAAACACCATGCATAGACATAATATATATACAAAACCTATGAACCCAGTACATGCAACTTCTCCTCCGTCCTATTTCACCGACAGGCCACTGGACACTTCAAACTGCTCAATTTGACATAACCAATATGCAGATTTTGATATAACAGGCTCTGCTTACCTCTTCTAGTCGAGGCCCCGCAGTTCTCTGTGTCCAAGTAGGCTGCGTCAACAATTAGCCGAATCTCGCGAATCTCCAACTCATCCCAGATGAGCCCCCAATTTTGTTGGAGTTGTACTCCGCTGGGTCCGTTAATGACAAGAGATTCACAGCTGAGATGAGGAGTAGTTGAAAGCCACGGGTTTATTCTCTAACAGGTTGCAAGCTGGGAGCGTCTGTCTGACATACATTCAGTATGTACAGGAAGAGGCTCAGCCATATGTATCGGCTCTGTCCCTCTTATACCCCTTTTGGGCATCTCCCCCCTCTCTCGGGACCTTCCATCTACGTGGCAACCACATGTTCAACGTTTGCCCCAGTTAGTCGGTTGGTACTTGTCCTTGTGGAAGGCTAAAGATAAGTAAGGACCGCTTACGTTGCCCGTCTGCCCCCTTTATTGGTCTTGATTGGATCACCCACCCCTGCCGGCGCCAGTACGTTCTTCTTTCGATTTAGTTACAGCCTTATAGAATTATTCCCTCACCTGTCAGATAATTTAAAAAGCAGATAGGCCTATAAAAGGGTATAAAGCCAGCTAGCTGTATAGCTTGCTTATATTAGGTAACTGACAACTTAATAATAAAAAAAAACTATTGGGTAAATAAAAATGTCTCTGCCATTGGGTAATTTATTCAGTCACTCTGGTAGACATAATGTGCATCGCTGTATCAGGATGTGTTCATAGATGTTTAATTCTTTTTAATGATAATGAACGGTAAATTTAAGGTTCACACTGTCATGTAAACCAAAAACATTTCTGTTCTGTGGTTAACGGGCATCTCAAATCGCTATTGTTGCCTTTATAACCACGTTCCCTTAATCACTCCATTTATTGTTTGTCTTTGGGTTTACTGGTAACAAATCAAGGGTTTTTTTAAATATGAGGCTAAGCATATTAGGTTCGTCCTGTATGGGAAAGTCTCCAAGCCCCCTCATCGCCTCTCTAACCATGACAAACGTTTAGAAAATTATATTGTTTTGAATACGGTGTTTTCCAGCTCGCGATGATTTATATCGATATTATACAATTTCTTTTTTTTCACCCTCCAGTACAATAGGGGGCAGTATATATCTCGTCTCCAAGTCTTCTTATAAAAAGAAACAGTCGGATTACAATTTCTATGGTATATTCGTCTTTCAGCAAGACACAAAAGGACGGGGTTGCCAAATCTCTTTCAGTAATGCTTCACAAATCGATTTAGTCTGATTAAGGAGTTTTCCCGTTATGTTTTAATTACAACACTACATATTCACTCATCAAATACACAAACGATACGTGCAGTAAACCTTAAACAACGTTGTGTCTCTAACAAATCACTGCATCTCTGCTCACTTATCTCACTGGCATTGAAAATAAAAAAAGAAATTAGAGAGAAAAGAATGCAATCGCCAAACGTTATATTGAAAGTATAATGTATATGGAGATGGGTGCATGTATATATCAATTTGCTTGCAGTTATGGAATAATGATTTTTTTAAGGAGCTCGGTGATGTTGCTCAGGCTTTGTTTTGGCGGGATGAGATCTGCATGCTGACCTGGCAACCTGGCAGACGCGGTTTAGTTGAAGCGCAGCCTCCGGGGTGCCTTTCTTCCATTAAAGCGCCGGCCATGCAGCCGGAGGAAGGGGAAGTCAGCCTGTTTTCACCTTAGCTACCGCCGCCACGATTCGACATCTGCCTATTCTGCTCATCACCGATTCATTATCTCCCTATTCGCCGTCGCATCATAAGAAAATAACAACTTTGATTCCTCGCGTTGCGTTTTCCCCCCTCCTTCACGTCGATTAAGGAAGGTATGTCGTTTTGATGATGAATAGGGAGCCATTGCTGTTGTGTAGCTACGTATCCGGTGCACTTTTAGCGTGCTTAGCTTACGCTGCAAACTCGGCTGCCGCTTTACAAAGAAACTGGGTTATGTTACTGCAAACGATACTTTGTGTTAAAACTGGATTTTTAATGTTGGGCTAGGGATACATATATTTATTTAGTAATATGTTTTCAGCTATTTGCCGTGCTTAGATGGCTCATGTTAACGAGTTAGCCGGAGAAAAGACAGCGGTTTTCCCGGTGGGTCACTCTTCATTAAAGATAATGATCCGCATTGTTTAGTGTAGCCAGACAAATTTGCAAGGTAACCGAAAAATCATATTCTTATCTTATTGTTGACGCCGTCATGCTTAACGTAAGTTCAGTATTGCACAATTATCTTACAATGGAGACGTGCTTTAGAGTGCATTTTTTATTTGGATGTATTTTCACGGCTTATAGCTTATAAAAATTGAACATTAATTCTGGTCCTTATTTGCTTTAATTCGACAGAATTAAAGTTTCGCATAGATATTTTCCCAGACTTGCTCTTTGCGTATCTTTTTTGTGAGAGAGGATAAATTACATTAAAGCTTAGTATGAATTTAGTCAAAACGCAAATTTTAAAGTATAAAAAATGTCTTCAGGATGCAAGGAAACCGAGAGCCCCGACCCGAAGAGCAGAGTTATGGATCTGCCAGGCCGCCGGGGCCCCTGTACCAGCAGAATAAAGGGGCGAACCGCAACGGGCAGCATGCAGAAAACGCCAAGCCGACTAACGCGAGTAAGCGGCATCCTTACCGGGACGGCAAAATGCATCGCCACTCCAAAGTTGTTGCACACGCTGAAATTTTATACATTTGCCTGTTACTCACTTAACATTTACTAAAAATCCACTCAGTATCTTGCTAACAGTGTTACAGTATGTTCGCCATTTGAGTACCTTTTATTAAAAATAAAATGTCATGTCTTTGCATCAAAGTAACCTCCCCTAGCAGTTATAACAGCAGAGAAAATTTGAGGCATTCTTTTTCACAAGGGATATTAATTGCTGCTCTGTTTCACGGGGTGAAACGGTTAACTAGTGCATTTAAAGTTAAAGGACAGCCTAGCTCTAGAATGTGACTACGCCATAACCACACAACCAGTTAATAGGATTTCAGACATACATTGTAACATACTATTTCCATGCTGTTTTGACATTTATACACTCAACAAAAAAGACTATAAATGGAAAAGTGTTAAAGATCTGTGGTAGACAAAAAAATAACTGATAGTGTTTGTGCTGATGTCATTTCTTCTTTACACCAAGCTTTCACAATAGATCTGCAGACCTTCAAGAAACCTGGAGAAAAGACTTATACCCAGCGGAGCAGGCTGTATGTTGGTAATTTACCAATGGGGGTGACTGAACAAGAGGTGGAGAAGCTGTTTTCAAAGTATGGAAAACCCGCAGAGATATTCATTAATAAGGAAAGGGGATTTGGCTTTGTCAGACTGGTAAGTGGTCTACAACACCATTTTCTTTCTCCTTGTGTTTGTACCTTGGGTACTTATTACTGATGTTCAACTTCATCCTCTGTGTAGGAGACCAGAACCTTGGCTGAGATCGCCAAAGCAGAGCTGGACGACACAAACTTTAAGGGCAGGCAGTTGCGCGTGCGCTTTGCCACCCAGGGAGCTGCTCTCACGGTGAAGAACCTGCCGCAGTTCATCTCCAACGAGCTCCTGGAAGAGGCTTTCTCCATCTTCGGCCAGGTGGAGAGGGCCATCGTCATCGTGGACGACCGGGGCAGGCCCACCGGCAAGGGCATCGTGGAGTTCACCAGCAAGGCGCCTGCCAGAAAAGCCCTGGACCGATGCGCGGAGGGGGCTTTCTTGTTAACTGCGTAAGTTCAGCGCCTTCCTCATGAACGACGGCATCCGTGCGAGAGCGTGAAGTCCCGGGCTCTGGTTCCAAGAGGCGCAGCAGTTAAATATAGAACTATTTGGTTGGGTTGAACTGTAGGGTAACATGAATAAATGTAGCATTCCGTGGGTTGATTTTGGACAAATTACGGATCAATGCCTAGGAATGCACAAAACTGGTTTGTAAGTATGCATGCGTCGTATAAAGTGATGCATGCCACAGTTCCTGTAGCAGTACAGATGGGTACCTATCTACATTTGCTCTGCCATGACAAGAAATTAGCATGCATTTTAAACTTTATACGGCTCATTCATACTTTGAATTTGCGCCGCTGCATAAAGTTGGCGCGGGCATCGTCTTGTCTTTTTTATGTATGTGTACTTGCATGCCAGCTATGTCCATCCCTGCCCATACCGCTAGTATTTGATCTGCTTCAGGAGATGATGGAGATGTTGCTGATGCTTTTTTTTTTTTTTTTTTTTTGGAAGCTCTCCAAGGCCGATTACCGTGGAGCCAATGGAACAGTTCGATGAAGATGAAGGCCTGCCTGAGAAGATCATTAACAAAAACCAGCAGTTTCACAAGTCAGTGCCGTGCTCTCGCTCTCTCTCGTCACGCTCTGTGTCCCTCTCGCGGTTCGACAAAGGTGACTGTTTAGTGACGTTACCGTACCCGTTAAATGGGACTGTTCCCTATGGTGGAACTGGCTAGTGCCGTACGCCTGTCTAAACCAGTGCTTCTTAACTGGTTTAATCTCAGGACCCACATCCTTGGACATTAAATTGCAGCCCATATTTAAAAAAACTTTACAGCAAATTTATTGTGCAGTTAGAGAAGCACAATGCAAAAAACCCAAGAAAAGTGTGACATTAGGATTTTTTTCTCTCTCTAATTGCACTCCGCCGATCTAATGAAAATGGTCCCACTTTTGGCTCAAGACCTACCAGTTGAGAAATGTTGATTTAAACTGCATATTTCAAATGAACTTTCTAATTAGTGGTTTTAAAATGGAGGTAAAGCCAGCAGTGCAATATCCCTGAGGTTGCGCCGTGAAATTCTCGGCTCCGCGGTCAGCGTGAGATCTCAGCCGTCTGCGTCGCAGGAGGAGGAGGGGGGGTGGGTGAATGATGCCCGTGCGCCGTGCCCTGCAGGGAGCGAGAGCAGCCCCCACGCTTCGCCCAGCCGGGGTCGTTTGAGTACGACTTCGCGCTGCGCTGGAAGGCTCTGTTGGATATGGAGAAGCAGCAGCAGGCGCAGGTGGACAGGAACATCCGGGAGGCCAGGGAGAAGCTGGAGGCGGAGATGACGGGGGCACAACACGAGCACCAGGTCATGCTGATGCGGCAGGGTGAGTGTGCAAGGCGGCGGTGGGGTGGGCATCATATTTAACGGCAGGTGTGCGGCAGGCTTTATAGAGCGCAGCCCCAGCTGTCTTTGTGGCAAAGGCAAACGGGCCCTTTGTCATTGACGGATTTACATTTAGCATATTTAGCAGATGTTTTTGTCCGAATGGAGGTGAGGCGAGCATCAGATGGGAAACGTGCTGTTCAGGAGTCGACTAGGCATAACTGTGACCGGGCTGTGCTTCCAGGTACAAGTGTTAGCAATGTAGGAGCGAAAGCTGCCCATCGGCGTCCAAACAAAGCCAGCACTAGGCTTGGGTGGTATGTTTTTTTTTCTTCATACCATCTTACCTTATATACAGTTCAGCCCAGTATATAGTACTTTTGATGGTGCTTATAAGAAGTTTGTAAATCACATAGGCTGCTGTAAGCGCTGCAATCGGCCTAATCAGGCTTGGCATTGGGGAAGCTCTGGGGAAGCGTGGAGACGACAACTCGTCGAACGGTTAAAAAGATCACGCTTCATTTATTGACGCCTCTCCACTGATTCGATAGCACGGAACACACCATGTAAGCACCCCGTGGGATCTATGGGAAATGTAGTTAAGCAGTTCACTAACACTAGCGTGAAAGTGAACACGCAGGCTTGGACAGAATTGCTTTGAATTATATTACATATTAGTCTTGCTCTCGAATGGTCACCACAAGCAAATTTTTTTCTCTTCTGCTTCGAAACAATTCCTCTTTTGGCCCCGTTCCCTCTTGTAATGAAACAAATTTGATTTTATTTTTTACTGATGGAAAATAGTTGCTGATTTTGTTCCAGAACTTTATTCACGTGCGCAGAATGAAAATTAAATGAATGGACTGACGGGTTTACCTTTTATCACTGGGGAGAAATCCAAAATACCCCCACTCCGGGGCAGTACCACTTTTCTTTTTTTTGTTTAACTAGTCCTGTTATTGCTATCGCTTGCAGTAGCCATCGTTTTCACCAGTAGGTTGACGTCTGGTGACCCACGTCGTGCGCTACATCACCTCAAGAACCGAATAAGGTTATTCACTAACCAGCAGTGGGACACATGAGCTTTCCGGGAATGTTAAGAGGCATCGGGCCAGTAGTGGATGGCTGGTTGTGTACATTACACGGAGTAACTTTCACAGGAATTTAAATATTAGTGATTGAACAAAGACAGGGGCTCCGTCTTGCCTGAAATAGGCTTCAGGATAAATGATCAGAGTTGTCAGCTGGAAGATGGATGAATGGGTTGGGGCAGTGACAGTTTATTAAATTCTGTGAAATACTTTTCTGGCTCCTAAGACAAAATTTTAAACAAATGAACCGATATTTATAATATAGCTGCACAATGATTTTTATGATGTGATTAATTGGCCACAGATGTTTTTAGAGGATGCTATTTATTTTCATGTAACCAGATGATTTTAAGGGCGTTCCAGTTTTCATAGCCCCATTACAATCGCGTGTCTGTTACTTCATTACTCTCTGTGCCTGTGAGTCTATCAAAACGGTGTCATAACACAGTCAATTGTCAGTTTTGGCATAATAAGCGAGACTAAAGCATGTTTTTTTTTTTTTTTGATTGTCATTAAAAGACATAGATTCTTGCACCGGTGGCGTAGCTGCTTAATCAGTTCAGAGTTGCGTCCCTTCAGACCGTCACTCGCTTGCCGGAGAGCTACTCTGGGCGTTTCCGCTAAATCCGCACTTCCTCTGTCCTCAGACCTGCTGCGGCGGCAGGAGGAGCTGCGGAGGATGGAGGAGAAGCAGGAGATGCAGAAGCGCAAGCACGCGGAGATGCGACAGGAGGAGGAGCGGCGGCGGAGCGAGGAGATGGCTCGCAGGCAGCAGGAAGGCTTCCAGGGCTTCGCCGAAAACGTGAGGCGCCCGTTACTCAAAGCGAGGCTCCGCTGGGTAGCGTTTCAGTGTGCAGGCTACAGTGCCAGGAAACTATAATCATGTAGCACTAGTTATGGACAAATTTGCTTTTTTTTTTTTTTTTTTTGGACCCCACTAGATGGTTCAATAAAGGGCACAAAGCGAAACAAGGGCACCATCTAGTGGGGCAAAAATACAACAAATGGATCAGGAGGCATCATTTTGTTCAGCACTAAGTAATTAAGGTTAATACAGTGGTACCTCGGTTCTTGAACTCACTAGAACTCAAATTTCTTGACAGTCCAACAAACCAGTTTGACCTAGAATTCGATCTGAATATCAGAGGTCGAACCGTGAATGCTGACCTAATATAAATTGTACGTGCCAGGAAATGAGTCGTACTACAGTGCAATTCTTGTTTGAATGCCTTCTTCACAAACTAGACAATTAACCAAATAAAGCAGCGCAACATTACAGTAACTAACAATGAATAAACCACTAACTTAACCTACTAGAGCATTTATGTCATTTATTTAAACTTTATTTTACGAGGTAAATTAACTGAAAACCAGTTCTCACTGCTTTGTGATATTCGAGAGAAATTGCAGATTACGCATCAGAACTGCTTGGGATACAAACGTCATGCGCGTAACTAAACTCTTCAGCCAATAAGGGCAAAGGTGTGTCGTTACGGCGGCGGGTCCAGTTTGTGCAGCCGGGTGAGAGGTCGCAATGCATCTAACCCCAATGCATTGCGTCAGGATCAGAATGCGTTGCTTTAAGCCAGCGCTGTGAGCAAGTGAAACGCACCCAATGAACAGACTGGGGAAACAAACTGAAACATGAACTTAATACAGAGGACTAATGACAGCAACCAGAAACAGCTGATCACACAGGGTTAATGAGGGGGCGGGGCACACAGAAGGACTGGATGATCGGGGCAGGACAGGGGTAATGTTGGGATAAGATCTTTATCGTTTTGGAAGCCATTAAGAAAATGCTCTATCCTGTTCATTTTGTGTTTAAATGCAAAAAATGTATATTTTAATAAATATTTAGGTGTAATTTTGGGGGGCCGGGATCCAATTAATTGGTTTTCCATTATTTCTTATGGGGAAAATTCGATCAGAACTCGAACTTCTTAGGATTTGACCTGGAGTCCGGCACGGATTAAGTTTGAGAACCGAGGTACCACTGTACTTAAGCTGCAGTGTTGTTTAATAGTGTGGCTGCCACAGGAATCAAAATTCAGATGAGGTCCCCCCACTTAATCAGTGTTACATTCTGCTCATAATCTTTTAAAAAAAGCTTCTCTATTTAGTTGTTGATCCTACAAGGGTACCAAGCTTGGAGATGTAGGCGCATTGCTTTAATGCCTCAGTTACTCAGTTGTTATGGTTTGCTTGTTTAATCATGGCCATGTTATATCTTAATGCATTATTCACTAGAGCAGTTGGTGTAGATGCTTTGCTCAGAAGTGCTTATTCCGCTCCCTGGTAATTGTATTGACTAATCTCACTCCCATGGACCATGTAAACATACATATATATCTAAAGTGAAGTAATGGCATCATTTATGTTTTTCCCCTCAGAGACAGCAGGAGATGAGGATGCACATGGGAGGTAAGCAGATGAGTGTTCGCAGTGTTCCGGCGATTTGCTCGCAGCTCCTGATTCTATTTGTGAGAGTCGTAATGATGTTAATCTCTCCAGGTCCAGGAATGGGACTGAATAGGAGCTCGATGGGAGGGAACCCCCTAAATGCCGGACCGCAGAACATGCCGACTGATTCGAAACCCTTAATGGTAACGTCACCATCCCAGTGTAATACTTTCAGAAGTGTCCTGTGAATCCTTCAGGAAGAAATACTGAATGTATTGTAATTGGGGCCGGGTGATATCATAATATATTGCGCATGCAGAATAATCACTAGGGCTTCACATGTAGCGTGAAACATTTGGCCGGATGCTAGCTTTTCGGTACTATATGGGTGTTTTACGCCCACAATTTGGTAAGCAGTTTAGTAGTATTAGTATGGCCAGCTAAATGATATCCATGAGCATAATGGCTTAAATTTAAAGAAAGATGGTTTGAAGTTATTTTTATTTTTTTTGCTTTTTTGAATTTAATATGAATGTGACGTTTAGGTGCCAAATTTTATTGTACCGCTGTAACAGTTGGTATTGATATTAACGCCTTAAGTTACCGTTTGGAATGGAAGCATCTTTTGAAAATGCTTGTAGGTAATGTTGCTGATGCGTCGAGGCTGCTGATTTTCCCAGACTTGATGGTAGTCTCTCCTCCACAGCACAACAGCTTCCCCATGGAGGGGGCTGGAAACAGCGCCATGATGGGGGCCATGCCAGGAGCCATGCCTGGCTTTCCCCGGGGCCCCCCCGGACCCACAGACTTCAAGCGTCCAAGATTTTAGGAAATGCTCACCATACACTTCTTCATTCTCAATTTTACAAATATTTTTATACATCCTTTTTATACAGGGTAACATTTTATTTGGCTATTGGCAGTGACTTTTTCTTTTCAGTCCTTTATGAACGGTCTTACGTTGGGTGTTTTTGTTTTACACCTTTAGTTTAGAGCTAACCTTTTATTCTAACGTTTTTTTGGTTTGTAGTAATTTTGTACATCTGAGTAGTCCCCCTCCAACCCCCAGATATCATACACATTCAACTGACCCCCATGCCCCCACAGAAAATAATAAAATTGCCTGTCTAGTGTTAAATGTTTTGATGTATATTACAAGTGGTACTCTTTCCAAATCTTGTATTTCTCTAAATAAACACTGGATGGTGGTAGCGATTCACTAATACGACACAGGTTGTATTATAAAGTCAAATATGGCACTCCAGGATTTTTTAATCTTGGCTTCTGTGTATGAACATTAAGCTTCTTAATTGTACTTGATCAGCCTGTTACGAAATACTGATCCTGATCTGACTTAATTCGCTCATTTTGAACACATTTTATGTTTGGCTTAATAACCATCAAGCTGAAAAAATTGACTTATGCTACCCAGACAAACTAGTAAACATTTAGTCTGCAAGTTATGTCCTTATCCTTGGGTGTTTTGGTGATTAAAATAATGCTGATTATTCTGGCCTGACACCATTGCAAAGCTTAATTTAGGAACTCAGGTGGGACACGAATGAGGACACCATGTTTTCATGGTCGAGAATGATCCCAAGACACTGAGCGGGTGATTACACTTCCTTGTGTATTTAGATTGTACCAAATGTGAAGTATTTTTTAATGTAAGAAAATTGGTTTTCAAAAGCAGGCATGAGACGTAAGGCACGGAATTAACATCACTGTTCTTGTCTGCCTTTGGAATGATCTGATTGTGGTTTTGTGGTGATACTTTAAAAACAATAATAATCGATGCTTTATCCCTCCCCCAACTTGTTCCCTGTAGTTGAGAGCAAGCTGCTTGCTAAGGGCAGCCATGCATAGCAGTGCCCAGGGGATTAAGGGCCTTGCTCAAAGACCAGTCGATGTGAACAGGCCAGGCTTGAACTGGTGACTTTCCAGTCACAGAGCTAGGTGCTTAACCCATTGAGCTGCGCGCTGCCCCCATCATTAAGGACCGTCTCTGTCTCTTTTGGATCTCATAAGGCTAGAATTTGTGTACTGCCTACGTGTCCTTTAACATGTCACATGACCGGTTCCTGTATACCATCTATGTGTCCTCTGATTTGTTGAATCAGTGACCAGTGATGCTGTATGCGTCACCTATGCATAAATTACACTGCCAGATGTTTTGGAAGAGGTTCAAGTACGATCTGGCTGTATCCAGGATTAGAGTAACTACAGGTGAAACTGATGCCTGGTGTATTTCTGGACAAAACTGCAGGCTCATAGTTAGGCATGTTACACATTCTTACATGTGGAACTCATAAGGAAAAGACATTAGAAACCTAACAGTAAACAAATGCATTTAAAAACTGCCAGACGGTGAGTTCAGCTAGGGATGGAATGAAAAACTATAATTCCTTTAAAAATAGCTGTCAAAATTTTCACTAAGTGAATTTATTTGAAGTGCCAACGTGAGTTAAAATGATTAACTTGTTGATATGTTAGTGAGCAGTACAGTAGAGAAGATCCTTGCTGAGTTTTACTGGGATGCTAGAAGTGGACACAGATGTTCATTTACGTGATGGACTTCCCAGTAGGTCTGTTACAGAATACAAATAAATCAAATGAAAATGTTGCTCACAACTAATCACAAAAATGTACATTAAACGAGTCCGTGTAGGTAACTTTGGACCGATTAGCCAAGCATTGCATGAAATGATTACGTGTATACGGGATTGGAACTAAAGAATTTTTGCTACTGGTCATCTGGGCTAGTTCAGTAAAACAAAAAAATGTGCTAGCCCACAACGTACAATGCATATTCAAGCATAAAGTATAATTAAATCCGTTACATCTTTGCGTTACATT
Source organism: Cyphomyrus plagiostoma (assembly GCA_019775915.2). Lineage (NCBI taxonomy): Eukaryota > Metazoa > Chordata > Actinopteri > Osteoglossiformes > Mormyridae > Cyphomyrus > Cyphomyrus plagiostoma. Next base: position 1,721,045 of record JABFEA020000002.1, on the reverse strand, counting down.
AACAATAATAAATGACCGCGTAACAAGTTATTTTCAGTATATAATTTATTAATTTACATAAAAATGTACTTATTCACAGCACCACACGGTAAGAAGGTCGGTACATCTCCACCAGTCATCCAGCTATCCAAAAATATCGCATCCTTGTCATTTTAAGTGAACCTTAGGACGCATTAATCGGCTATACATCAAATATATTTTTCCCTTTTTTAATTTAACTTGGACGTTTTGCACAATTTTCTTAACCAGTCCTGTATATATCATTTTATAATTAACATTATAATTTACTGAAATAGCCTACCATTAAAGTAATAACGTAGTTTTATCCAAAATTGTTACCTCTAGTAGCAAACGGTTCAGATGCAAGAAAGCTTCTAACTTACATGTCACGTGTTCTTTATGTCTTAAAGACGTTATAGAAGACTTGGGGAGAAATGTCATTATATCCTACCCAGTTCACACGGTGGAGCCATTTCCATGTTTTAAACCATTGTTTCTGCAATCCATAAAGGATGAATGAAGGCATTCGCTCCGGGGATGTTTGATGATTCAATAAGCAGCATATGGACCTTATGACTACAAAGAAAAACGCTTTCAGATACGCGAACGCTGAAATTATATTAAATTATATAGTTTTTAATACAACACACATTGTTATGTTTGTAGATAATTCTACAGGCAATAGTAGAAAACATAGGCTCGTTTTTAACAGCGTTTTGCCTCAGTGTATATCTAATAAAATCTATAAGAAATTACAGAACGATTAGATTAGTGTACACATTTTAACTGCTGAATTGATCAAAATTGAGACACATTTTTATTCCACTGACGGTTCACACTTACACAAATCTTCAAAGACTGCTGCATTGGCTGTGATGTCATGCATATTCAATGCAAGTATGAAAAAGAATAAGACCCAATCTCGGACTTGTCCGAAAGGTCGACGCACATGTATCTCGTACGCACACAAAATAAAATACGCCCGGTTCACACTGACAGCTCTTGTGAGTGAGAGCATGAGTGCCGTAGATGCACGTTGCTCCACAGCTCCGGAAAGCCTTCAGCGGTTTTGGACTCGAGATTGCTCTGTAGGATATTCTCATCTCTATTCTATTTCTGAAGAAGTAGAAATTACCACCCCCTCATGCCTGCGTATCGGGGGGAGAAGACACAGATGAGGAAAGCTACAAAGATTTTTTTTCAATCATGATAAACTCACCCCAACTCATTACTTTTCTTTCAAGTTTGCACCCAAATGGATTTTTTAACTCAGTGCGTAACGACAGACTGGATACATGATACATACAGGGCGCTTTCGTTAAGGCACGAAGTACCGTGCAATCGGAAATGCAAGGGCAAAATTAACAACCGCAAACGTCTGGATAATTAATTATTTCCCGTGCTTTAATATTTTAAAATGATGCCAAATTAAAAAAATCACAACTCACCGGAATAGCACGCAAAGCGTCGCTGCACTTCAGCAGATACCATGTATTTGCGCGCCTTAATGGCAAAAGTTGAATGTTTTCAGCCTCAGTCCAGTTTCTCATTGAATGCATGCATTTTGTTTTGAAAAGGTTTCCATTTTTGCGGAAGAGGAGTATCATAATAGTGATTATGGAGTTTGAGTTTAACGTGAGCTGCATTGATTGCTTGCCATACGGTGCGAATAGAAGCAGCCTGGCAGTCTCGACCTCCTCGGCGGGAGTGACTACAGCGCTGGCCAGCGTGCTGATATTCACCATAGTCGTTGACATCCTCGGGAACTTACTTGTTATTTTAACCGTATTTAGAAACAAGAAACTCAGGAATGCAGGTAAGGTGATATTTTAATATTTAACCTTGATGTCCTTTCTTTATATCTAATTTTTAAGGCACCTTCGTCTTTAGTTATTAGCACCTATTTATTTTCTTCGGTAAAATTTTTAGACTTGATGAATATTTTAAAACTCTTTACATTTAACGACGTTGTTTTTGCAATCATAAAACACCCGTCATATACTGTTTTATTGCAACAATCAGGTCATTTTAATTTTAAAATACCATTTAAAATGAATAGAAGTATACTATGCATTGACATATACCTATTTAGTATATATACCTATTTAGTTTTTAACGGTGTTTGTAAAGTTCTGCAACATGCAACATGCACCAGAGCACCAGTAGTCCCTGGCTTTGAGTTACGTCACAGTGGCTCAATAGTTGTCTATTCCTACTCAACTGAATCGAAAGTGACGTTATACCCCTGAAATATTTTGCAGTAATGTATGTCTTCCCATGCACAGGAATGGCTTTTCTTGTATATATTTTGCAGAATATTAAAATAAAACAAAATCACCAGATGATTTCAAATTTTAAGTTTGTGTTTTTCTCTTATTGCCATTCTCATACCTTCAGGATATTTTTTTTACATGCCGTTTCTTCAATATGCGCACAATAAACGACACAGCAACAGTTTACTTTTAGACAAAAGCTTAAAAACCCAAGTAACGTAATAATAATTGATACTTTTATTGATCCCCGTGGGGAAAATGACTTTACGCCTCCCTCACCAATCTTAAAGCATTCAAAAACAGAGCTGCAGTGACATTATAAATTGGTTCTGGACTTTTGGGTCCCCCCCACGATAATATTTGCCTTTTTGCCGGCCCACGTACCCATAGGCCAACCGGGAAAAATCCCATGGGAATGAAAATCACCTGCAGATATAAAAGCGTCCCGAAGTGTGACTGTGCTACCGAAATAGTGACATACACTAACAAATAAATAATTCACTTATCGTTTTATCATGACATATTACGTTTAGTTTCACTGTTCCATAGTTATGAAGTAAAGAAAAAAAAAGAATGTATATATTTTAAAAGTTTTACCAACAAATGTGCAACATGCATAGTCGTTTTAATAATCCAGGTGCATATTAAGTTCTGCATTTACATAAATAACACGTGTAGACATTGCTATATGGAGTGCTCTATATGAAATTTCCTATAGTGATGAACAATTTTCTTTGAATGTTTCCAGTCCCGAAGAGCTAATACTTTAGGGAGCCACTGTTTATTTTGTACTTAAACCTTTTCAAGCAAACCACATGCAGCGTTATGCTCAATATATGCCACGAAAGTCCTATAAAATTTGTCCCACGCCATTTCTTCTGGTGCCTTCTCCTGGATTTTCCTCAGTCCTGTGTTAAGTAAGCAATTAAAGCAGATTGCATGGAAAGTGGTTTTGACGTTGAATCGACCTTTTCATGACAGCAGCATTGTCACGTTTGTGGTTCACCCTAAGCTGAGATCATCACAGAATTTTGATATTAAGTTTTTCTTGAAAGCCATACCAAGCTTTTGAAATTTACTATCAACAAAATTTGAGTCTCTGAATGTTTTGAATTTTGAGTTTGAGGTTTAACTTCTGAAGCTGTGTTTACTCTTGTGTAGCTTATATGGAACTGTTTCATTTATTCATTGAGTTGCATTTTCCACATGATTTGAAAGGGATTTAAAACGACTGTCAATTTTAGTCACCTTGCCCATTCTAACTGTTATGATGGAGCGAATGAGAAACGCTCAAGTTTACGGATGGGGTTTTATTGCAAGCTACTGAGGTACAGAAAACAAGGGGTCAAACTAGGAACCCAGGAGGAAAGACCGGGAGATCTTACGGTTAACCAGACATAGAGGTATGGTGTTGGACAAAGGGACTATGACACACTGACCCACAACAGAGCAAGACTAACCATCACTCAGAGGCACACTAACATTACCAGTACTGTAGCTGAGGAAATGAACATGAATGGGGGACTGTAAAGAGGAGTAATGAAGGCTAACGAGAGACAGGTGCTTGTGATTAGGGGATTAAGGGATGGAAACAGGATGGCCAGCAGAGACCTCTGCTGGCCAAACAGGAGTACAACAGAACAGATCGTGACCAACTGTCAGTCATTTCAGATGCATGAAAATGGAAAATGTGTATTATTTTTGTTCTCTAGTTCTTAAGTAATTAAAATGACCGGGATAGTGTAGAAGATCTAAACATTATCAGTAATGTATAATCTACTGGACAGTTGGCTAGTTTATAAATGTAATTTTTGGATTGTCTGCAGGATCAAATTGACTAAATGTAGACAGCTTAATTAGATTCTCTAAACCCTGACCAGTGGAAAGATTGTATTTTAAAAAGTATCTCAGATGTTTAAAGTTTGCGCCAGTCATAATTAGGCAGAGTCAGTGTGTGTTCAGATTTGTGTGGCACCACACTGTGGTAAGATTGTAATACAAGCTGCAATGAGAGCTTCATCTGTATCATGGATCATTCAGGGCCTGAACAGCTGGGTTGGGTGACTGAAATATTAAACATTAACATTGGAGATGGCTATTAGGATAAGCTGTGCTCTGTTTCCCCCCCCATAGACAACCACAGAACAAATTACTGTGTCTACCAGCTGATCGTCACTCCTTATCCCCTAAATGAAATCTCATAGCTCCACTGTCATATGCTTGCGGTGAAACAGTAACTTACTACATACACACTGAGGGATTTTATTTATGATGCTGGTGTCACACAATGTACAACAAACTCTTTCTGTGTTTTATTCGGGATCTTTGTCTTTTCAGCCACGTCAGACTCGGCTGCTGTGATTATTTTAAGATCATTTGATTTATAGGTTCATTTCCCATGGGAAATTATTTTGTGTTTTTCTGGCTATTAGTAATCATTATACAGTTATAGTTTTGTATATACTTAGCAAAAATATATTGTTTCAGTATTTAGTAAAAAAACATCGGTGGTCTAAGGTTTGGCACAAAGCATACCAATTCGGTCTTGCTTGCATAGACAAACTCCATTAACATTTTCATGGTATGATAAAGCTTTTTAATACTTTATGCAGCACAGGCATATCCTGCTTTCCTTTAATGTATTTTTACATTGGACTTGACATAAATTAAGTTGGTTACAAGAAATTAGAATGGAATGTCAAATAATGACAGATTACCTTATTCCTAAAGAGAAAGAGATCACTTTTCTGAAGAATTTTCCAAACAAAGCTGTGTTAAGGGTCCCACATGCATCTTCCAGTTGCTTATCCAGTACAGGGTCCCACAGGGGGCCTGGAGTTTATCCCAGACAGCATAGGGCACCAGACTGGGCTGTATCCTGGAGGGATGCCAGTCCATCACAGGACAGTATCAACAGTTATAATGTAGGGAACCCATATTGTTTTGATTCATGTACAATTTTACTTTACAACACAGCACTCACTGGGTGAATGCTTATCCACTGGGTGAATTATTGAATTCCATCTGAACTTGAGGGTCTTGTGGTTCAGGATTGAGGTTCACAACTAGACTTGGGCGATATCTACTTTTTCATACCATCATATTTTCAAGACATTCCACCCTGGTATACGGTATATGATGGCATTACAAAAAAACAACTTGTCGAAGAATTAAAAGGCCACCCTTTGTCTATGGACACTAACGTCTAACACTGCCTGATCTGGGGGACCTGCTGTATCTGCAGCCATATGCGCAGCAGGTTTCACGCATGCTGTGCATGCTCCTATAGTCTCACGGCACATTTTGTTTTTGTGGCATTAATCTATGCAGGCGTGTTATTCTTTGACATTATTTTTTTTACCTAGCTATTGTCGATGCTGATGCCATGGACATCGCCTCAATATCAGTTTCATAGGAAGAGGAGGGGCTGTATTTTTCATAGCGTTAAAGATAACACCTTCGGGATTTCTAATACTGTCGTACCACCCAGGCCTATTCACAGCCTAAAATCCACCATCCAGATCTGGGGATGTAATCGCAGACAGGTGCATCTGCGCATTTTATTCGTAGCCAGTGAAAAACACTGTCACTTTGGGACAAACTATAGACTGCGATACTGTTTTAAATTTAATGGGAAAATATATTCTGCAGAGCTACTTTTCAGCGGAAACTGTATCCTGTTGTCTCAAAGGGTCTGGTATGGGTGGATTTGCACCTTTAGCCAAGTCATTTGTCTGCCTCCAAAATAAAACCTCATAACACCTACTAGTTGCTGAGGAAAGCAGATGTTCTCTCCTGGGCACAACTGTTTATATGGTTCGAATGCTTCATCTGTTAATTTACCTCTAAAATCACCTTTAATGCTGTTAAGCCGTGTTATCCGTTTAATAATAATAAAAAACTTTGGAAGCCATTAATGGATGTTTTGAAAATCAACATTTACAGTGAAACCATCAAAACCTAACAAGAGCTTATTAATATAGAATATTGAGCTGTGCCCATAATCACATGCAACATTGACGTAAAGCTCAAGTATGAAGCCCAGTGAATAGCCTGAAGACAATGTCCAAGCCAAGGCCTATTTCTTATTTTCTATTCAGCAGAATGCACATCCCTCGTAAGAAATATAGCTTTTTTTTTTTTTTTTTGCGTAACTTGCCAATCGATTGGGTTGCATTATTCGGAAAGGGGAGTCATGTTGATACACGTGTTCAGAAACGCCAGAGGAGTTAGGGTCTGATTCTCACCAACTTGCCAGTGATGAGCTGAGCTTCACATTTTGAAGTTTAATCATGGAGCACGTCTGAACCGCCACCAGATGCTCTGAACATTATGTGTCTCTTCCGCTTTACCTATGCTAACCTGGGTCACCTTATTTTTTATTTTTTCAGTCTGGAGTAAACAGTTATATGCTCCTGCTTGATTTTTGTCTTGTTTTTTACTTGTTTAACTTATTGCTGCGATTCATTTTGAGGCTGCCTTTAGTTTGTGTTCAGTTTTATGTTATCTGGTGTCTTTTTTGTCATTGTTAGGACTTTTGTTAATGAGCAGAGAGTAGCAAAACCAGAGAGTGTTTCATTGTACTGAATGCGTAATAACAATAAACGAAACTCAGTCACTGAAAAAACTATGGTAGCATTTTCCTTTCAAACGTTGCATTTCCTTTGTTAGATACATCTGTCCAAAGCGATGTATAATTGGGCCAGCCAGTTCTTGGAATAATGATCCTTGCTTAAGGACCCAATGGTGAAATCAGTCTCCCGACCACAGGATTCGAACCGGTGAGTTTCTGAACTTGGGCGCAGATTCCTAACCCACAGAGCAACCTCACGTATATGACCAACTGCAGTCAGGTAAAACTGAATGTGTGCTGTCCCCGGTAATTAGACATGCTGTTAAATCATTGACTCACATTATGATATTTAAATTTGTTAGGTTGATGGTAAATATGCAGGTGACCAGCAGATATATATATATATATATATATATATATGCGAGCCATGATGACCGACAAAGGCAGAGATGATCAGTGGGTGTGACTGAAGAGTGTCTCCAAGCCTCTGGGTGAAGCTGAGCGCAGCGGGACTGTCTTGCTGAAGGGCCAGAACATTTTCATGTGCTCCGTTTTCATTTATTGTTAGATAGTTGATGCATTTTTTTAAATGTATGATCAGCATACGTTTATCACTGCCTGATTCTTCTTTGCATGAAAATGATGAGGAGGCCGTCTGAATTGTTATGATGTGAAAGCAGAACCGTACCTTTCACGTGTGATAAAGGCCGTTTTCCATTAATATTGCTTTTCTTGGATTTGATAATGGAATGGAAGTCAGATTACGACATTCTGGGTTTTATGCTGCTTGTTTTTTTTTCATCTTTGAGTTATCCGGCTGCTAGACAGCTTTGTGTTGTATTTCATTGCAGATTTTAGATTCAAGGAAGGTCGGTTGTCCTGTACTGCTGGTTTCAGTTTTGTGGCTGCCTGGGTTCCTTTAATGGCTGCCACTTCACAACAGCAACCACAATGAATAGAAATTCAAGGCTTTTGTGTGAATATTCAGCCACATACCTCATCAGGACAACAATTAGGAAGGTGGACAGATGGACAAAAATGTTCAGACAAATTGGAGCATCTTTCTCAAGCAAGGGTCAAGGGTCTTTTTATGGAATGTCACTGGTATGGCTACATTGGCTTCTTATAATTCACATATAGTGCATACAAATTTGTAAATAAGTGCACTAAAGTACTCGAAGACAAAATAATTACATCAAATAAATTAAATGGTTCAAGAAAGGCAGGAGTCTTTGTAAATGCAAAGTATTTACATTACTGGATAATATAATTGAATTTTTTATTGATCCCCATTGGGAAATTCTCTTTATACCTCCCCCAACTTGCTCTTTGTAGACAAGAGTAAGATGGCTGTGAAGGGCAGCCACCTGTTGTGGTGCCCAGGGAGCTGAGGGTTAAGGGCCTTGCTTAAGGGCCCACAGGCGTACTGAAGCTGGGTTGAAAGTGGAAACCTCTTATCACAGGTACACAGACCTAGCCCACTGCACCACACACTGCCCCTTTAAGGTTTCAATCAGCAATAATAGAATGAGCAGTACTAGGCAACAAATTACTAGATCGACACAAAAAAATTGCTGGCCAAGGGAAGGTAAATGACACAAAGCACTAGGTCAGGGGTGGGCATTCTTATCCACAAACGGCCGGTGTGTTTGCAGGTTTTCACTGCAGCTCCCTAATTAGGTCACTAATTAGACTGATTGGCTGAAGAGTCCTCATACCTGGGTTTGAATAGCTGACCTAAATGTTATCCCAAAAGCCTGCATACACACCAGCCCTTTGCAGATAAGAATGCCCGCCCCTGCACTAGATTAACGAATAAGAAAGGATTAGCAGAAATATATTGCAACATAGCAGATACAAGAGTATTGTATGTACCAAGTGGCTCAGTAAATATTGCATGCAGAACTGGAGGAAGCCGAAGTGCAGTTCTGGAAAAGAGTTGGGGGGTATCACTGAATTAATGACAGTGTCAGTAGGGGGCGGAAGCTAGCTAATAAAGGTAAGACTGGCAAAGGAAAGGAGCTGCTTGTGAGTCTGGTTGAGCAGGAATGTATGGTCCTATATCTGGGGTCTCCAATTCCGGTCCTGGAGAGCTGTTGTCCGGTAGGGTTTCTATCCTTCAAGGTTTCTGATGAGCCACACCTTCTCGAAGGGTAAATATCAGGAACATCCAAGTAGGATGGAACACCTACTGGACAGCAGCTCTCCAGGACCGGCACGGGAGATCCCTGTCCTATATCATTTACCAGATGGCAATTGAATGAACAAACTATGTCCATGCTCAACTGGGTTTTAATCAGAACTCCAAGAACTCTCAATCACACAGTGCTCTGTTCTCCTTAATGGTGAGCATATATTTCAGTTTGTTTACTAATAAGGAGGCATCAAATTATTATTATTGTTGTTGTGTAAAAATGGATAAGTTCATGGATAAGTTTTTGCCCATGTAGCACAAATATATATACATTTGCAGTGATTCTGGTATGTTGCCTGTTTAATGTTAAGGCTGTTAGCCAGCTAACTTTATTGCAGACAACATCAATCTGCAGGCTCCTGTGCTCAATGATAACTAACGTTAGCCTCTCAACTGAAAAAATAAAGAGCCACTCGGCCTGTTTACCACAATCAGTCTGGTGTTTTGGGGATGGTTTGCTGATGCCCGTGGCTATGCATGCACGCTGAAGGACCGGTCATTGATTTACTTGCTCATAACCCCTGGCTGTGTTGTCAAGGAGTGAAACGGGGGGATGGTTTCTGCCAGTTGTGTTGAAAGGGTCAGTGTGGTGTGCTGAGGTAAGCCAGCACAGTAATAGTAATAGTAGTAAATCCTGTAACGTTTTCTTGTAAGTGCAGTAATGTTTTATTTTTACCATGGTGTGCATGTGATTACGTTGTGAGTGTGGATTATCGTGTGAACTGTCAGCTCTCCATGTGTGCGATGCTGCTAGTTGTCTCTGGAAGTGCACTGTGAATAATGGCAAACTTCTGTTTTTCTCATAAAATGACCAACTGCACAAATCCTGTTACACTGGTGTCAGAAGTGGGATACCAGGTTATCTATTTCAGTAACAACCTAATTCAAAAACTTCAAGAAGCCAGGCTCTGAAGATGACACCAAAATGAAGCAGCAGTGGACCAAAGGGAACTCTGGGAACTGAGCATTGTGCCTTCCTGAGGCAACCTGATGGATGAAGCGCTAGGGGTCTGCCTCAGGTCCATCACCGGTATGTGCATGCTAATGAAGGGGAGGAGGGGGTTCCCTGTCAGATGTGACTCACAGACATCTGCAACTCCTACACCTAGAGCTGGACCTGCTGCACCAACTGGGGGGTCCATATTGATGTGCCTACAGCCATTTCGGTGCTGATACGGTGACCCTTCATCAAGATGGCAGCTGGAAGCAGTAGTGATGAACACGTCAGTGAATTATCGCCAATGGGACCACCATGCCCCCAACTGTTCAGGTAGCCCCTGATGTGCAACCACCCCCCTTGCAGTGCATGAGAAATGGTGTGATGACAGAACCTTAATGGGAGATAGCCAGGCATCATGAGCTGAGGCAGTAGAGCAGCGGCATTGGTTGAGGACATCTCTCTGGCTTGAGACTATGAGTGCACCCCGTTGTGCTTGTGCAACATCAAATTGGAAATTGAGATACCCAGCCAGTCTGTCTTCAACCTCACTGATTGATACTGTTGATGCATCAGGCAGCAGAGCAGAAAATGTATCAGATGGAGACAGCAGAAGTCATCAAGGCTACGAATAGCACGGGCAGTCCTGATGAAGATGAAGTATAGATCGTGTCAACTTTGCACGGACTTCTAGTGTCTGAGTGCTGTGACTCTGAAGGACTCATACCTGCTGCGCAGGATCAATACCGTACTGGATCACATTGCCCGGTTCATGTGGATCAACTCCTTAGACCTCTGGAGTGGCTGCAGACAAATCAAACAGGCCCTGGATGTGCAACCAAAGACTGCTTTCACCATTGGTCAAGGACTGCGGCACTTCAGGGTCATGCTTTTCAGGTTTCGCAATGCCCCCGCCACCTTCAAGAGGTTGACGGGCGAGTGCCGGCCCAGGTTCCATGTAGCCAGTTCAGTTTACTTGGGCGATCTGCTTGCCCATGCTGCCGTTGACCCCCAGAAGTGCTCTCTCCTGTGCCAGATGATGGAGCTTTGAGCGGTGAGGGCGTGCTGGTAGACCCAGGCAAGGTCACTGTGGAGGAGTTTCTTTTGCCACTTTCTTGTAACAGAAGAGCTGCATAGTGGCCAAGGGGGTATCTTCAAGTATTTGGTTTTCAAGTGACTGGACATCATGAAGACCTGTACCATACCCTTCACCTCAAAGTGATGGGATGGTGGAGTGATTTAACTGCAAGCGCAGCTCGCCATCCTAGTCACCCACAACCTCCACAACTGGATCCTGATTCTGCAGACATTCCAAGCAGGGGTGCCGGAGAGCCGTGCAGGGGAGCTAACCGATGCGAATAGGGAGAAAACATTGCTACTTTGGTAATTTTGTTTAAAAAAATTGCCAGATACATAATTATGGTACAAAATTGTAATTTGCAATATTTGTATTATTTTATTTAAGGCTAATGCCTTAAAAAGACTGATTTCAGTGTTTGAGACTGGCTTTAAAATCGATTTGCCAAATAGGTATTACATTTACATGATTGTATAAGCAGGGGTTCCCTGAATTTAATAACTCAGCAAGGTAAAGTCCACTACCCCGATTATATTTTTATAGCAGGGGCATGAGGAATAGATTGCTTGGTGGGGCTGTTTTGATCTGCCTGTTGAATACATGCCATGGTGTGCAATTAAAAAATAAATCATTTGACATCCCTATTATGTATTATGTATATATTACATAATACAATGCCCTCTTTTTTATTACTATCTGTTCATCTAGCCCAGGGATCTTAAACTCCAGTCCTGGGGGGGGGGGGGGTGGTGGTGGATCCCTGTGTAGCTTAGTTATTGGCCTGTTCCAACACAAA
>JABFEA020000002.1:1663307-1687354 GCA_019775915.2 Cyphomyrus plagiostoma | reverse complement strand
AAGATGCTATCCTATCAATATGGGCCAACATTTCTAAAGAATGCTTTCAGCACCTTGTTGAATCAATGCCACGTAGAGTTAAGGCAGTTCTGAAGGCGAAAGGGGGTCAAACACCGTATGAGTATGGTGTTCCTAATAATCCTTTAGGTGAGTGCATAATTGTATCCTGAATATGTTTTCGTAAACCGTTAAAATAACTTAACTTGTGTCACTGTCCAAATATTTTTGGGCCTAACTGTATATGTAAGTATACTGTATGTATCAACATGGACAGATTTTTTATGCTTATTATGTAGTGTAAATTAACTATATGACAGAAAAGACAAGCCAGCATTTTTATTCACAGTTGTCAAATCTGCCCAATAGAATCCTGAAGACTGTTTGCTTACTATTTCTTTATGAAGCTTTGGTTCCTTGATAATTATAGTTGTGATGCTACAACACAATCCACATTTCACTGTGTAACAGAACTGTTCATGTTTCTGACAGCGATTTGTGAGAATTACAGTATCTTTGTCCTGGGTTGAGTGCGTGAACAGTTTAACTGATGTATAATTCATATATCATCTTTTATGACTTAAATGTCATAAAAGGCACTGCCATTAAACTCCACCTACCCTTTCTAAAATATAATTACATTTTAGCACATGAAAACCCAGTGGGTAGGCTATAAATGGGTATTATTTTCTCATATAATTGCCTGTACACTGGTACTGTGAATGCTACAGTATGCAGAGTGAAGGCAGAACCTCTGTGTTCTTCCTGGTTGATTCTGGGGTTCGTCGGGGGGGTGGTTGTTCATGCTCCTACTCTGTTCATTGCATGAACTGCGTGCTGGGCAGGGTCGTGGGGTGCAGTGGCTGTAGGGCATCTGCTGGTGAAGAAAGCTTACTGATCTTAACTTTTCAACAATGCTGTGATCATTGCGGTTTCAATGGAAGCTCTGAGCGGGGTTCTTGAATGACTGAGCATGGAGTGTTAGTCTCTAGGTTTGTGAGTGTCCTAGCTTTAAACCAAGATCTAAGACTTTAATGACCTCTTAGGCGCAGCCATCAGCAGTGTGTCTGTCTGCGGAGGGAATGTCAACTACATCAAGAGGTTCACTTACCTCAGCAGAAACATTCATATCTTTGGTGACTCTTCCTATGAAGTCAGCAGACGGATTGGGAGAGCTTGGGGGTCATGAGGTCACTGGAAAGAGGTGTGTGGCTCCCGATATCGTTGCAAGAGGACAAAGGTCCAAGTCATTAGAGTCCTGGTGCTTCCCATCTTGCTGTATGGTTGTGAGATATGGACTCTATCCAGAGAGCTGAGATGAAGCCTGGACTCCTCTGGTACTGCATTGTGAGGGAGCTTCAGATACAGCACTACAGCCATGTGGCACGATTCCATGGCATTCCAGCTCCACGGGTTCCTCATTGCTGAAGACCTAAGCAGTCGGACCAGGTCAAAAAGACACCTATGTAACACCTGGCTGCGGCCGGTAGACAGCCATTTCTGGAGAGTTCCAGTGGGTGGCAATGAGCTGTGCCAGTGCATGCTTTTATCAGTATTAAACGTTAAATATTAAAAATGTGAGGTGAATTCCAGTAAGGCATTGCTTGTATCCATCCATTCAGGTTTGCAAACCTTCAGACCCTTTGGAGAGTCTTGGAGGATATCACAGGGCAGCACACGGTAATAGGGTAGCTTAGCCCCTGGACAGGATACTGGTCATCCAGATTTAGTGGAGTAATAAGCAAATGGATGCAGCAAACTTTTGTTCCTCAGTAAAGTGGAGCCCAAACACAGAGAAAGAATCTGTCCAGCATACCACAATGTTAAAGGAGGTTGCATCATCACACAATAGCAGTTATTGTCCATTCACTGGGGGCTGGAAATTAAGTGGAAATTTGCCTAAGGGCATTGACTTAGACAAAGGGAACTGAAAACTAGCCCCACTGGCAAAAAAATAATAAATTTTTGGATAGCTGGATGACTGGTAGGGATTGGCTATGTAACAGCTAAATTGCATTGTGCTGCTCTGAATGAGTAAATTGTTTATGGGAATTAATAAAGGTTAATACTGAAAATAACATTCTTATGTGATAATCTGTTATTCTAAGATGTGATAGTCTTTGGTTGCTCTTTATGTTTGAAAATTGCATTGTACATTATGGGCTAGTAAGAATTATAAATTTTTTTTTTTTTTTTTTTTTTTTTACTGAACTAGCCGTGTTGGATAGCACATAATTTCTTAAATTGTACCCCACACGCACTACTGCTTTCTTGGCCTGCTACAAAGCTCTTAGGTGCCCAACAGCATTTTGGCACTTCGGTGAAGATCTTATTGTTCTTGCACCTCTTGCTTTTGACGGAAACAGTTGACTCAGTCAGCAAAAGAGAGACGCTGACTGGCGTGTGGCCAGGGCAGCAGAAATGTCAGCAGAAATAAAATCCAGAAATTTGAGGGGATGTTAAAGGGACTGTATGTGACACTGCTGAAACCTCAGCCACCTGCACACACAGAACATACAGACTTGGGCTCAATGCCAACCTGCAGATCAAGAGCAGGACCAGCACTTTTGAAGCTATACATGGCAATGTGGGCCGCTGGCGAAGATAGCAATCAATAGCTATTTTCCAACAGACAGCATCACTGGTTTAATAAGAACAAGTGAACACACACACACAAACACAGGGAGGGCATGCAAAGTCTACACTGAAAGGACCCGGGCTCGAACCCAGTGCTAAACACCGCACCACCCCTGTGTTACATATGCTACTATATTACTGCATGACTCTCTGTTGTTGGATAAAGGTCAACCAGTAGAGGGTGTCCTTTACTTGACATATTTTGAGGAGGGGAAAAAAGAAGCTATTACTGGTCCCAGGAACAAAGAGTTGCCACCATTGATGAAACCAGCAACAGGGGGTCTAAATCTTTTTGAAAATTTGGGGGCCTTCTTCCATGGCATATTTAATCAGCCGAGTTCCTCGGAGATTCTGCCTGGGATCCTGTATGTGAGAAGAGGCATTAAAAGCGGTCAGTTGAGCTGTAGGAGGTTGTGTGTAGCCGTGCACATGTACAGAAATGTTTATATATATGTATGTGTGTGTGGGAGGGATTACGTTCATCTTTCATTGTGAGGACCAAATGTCCCCCATGATGTAATAAAAACCTGTTATTTTGATGTTGTGGGGACCATATTGCAGGTACCCACAATGGATTGCAATCAAAAAAGTAAAAATGCCAGAAATCTCGCAATTTGTTTGGTTAATTATGGTTAAGGTTAGGGGTGGGTAGGGGATAAAATCGTCATGTTGGGATTAGAGTTTTATATTATGGGATTAGAGTTATATATATAAATTTCAGCCATCGGGTGGTTTGATCTATCTGTATTGCTTTCATCCAAGTCACAGTAATTCATGTGACATGCTGAAAATGCCTGAAACTTATTGTCCCAGTTCTACTGTAAAGCAAAACGCAAGATAGTGTAAAACATTGGAATAAGGTTCATAGGAATTTGTTTTCAGACACAGAAATTGTACAACGAGGTCCTTTATTTTATCAGCATGGGATTCCAGATTCAGCAGCATGTACTGGGAACTGGGACCTGGATCCTTGAATTTATTTATGCTATCCCTGAAACTTTCTTTAACAGAACTCAGCAGGGGTGAATCTCAATGACACATTGTGTCAAAAACGCTCCGTAACACTATGCAAGTCTATTAGCGAGGTGTCTTTTCTTCTTGTGCTAATACAGGGGTTAAAGGCACAAGCCTTAAGTCTTAAGTGAAAGGGAACATCACTTACCTTACATAACCCTGATTATGTCCTTATATAACAGTGGTTTCATGACTGTAAAGTACAATTTATAGACTTCATTATCCGTTAGTAAACCCCATGCACACATCAGGAGGAGAATTGCGATATTTTAACCACTAGCTAAGATATATATTACTGTGTTGTGCATAGAAGTATTAAAAAAAATGAGCAAATATTTCTTGATAAATAGTATCAATACAATGCAAACTTTCTCCATTTTCCCCTAAAGAATAAAAATGACAAATTTAATTTTTATTTAATTTAGCTGTAATAGTCCAGCTATATTTTTAATGGGAAGTACATCTGAAAACATTGATATAGCAGTGATTTCTGTAATTTAAAGTCCTACCTCCACTCACTTCATTCAGAAACAGATGTGCAATACATGTAATCCTCATATACTGTATAATCTTCATTGCATCTTCATGCACACTTGGATGGATGGACATATTGATGCAAATTGAGCTATACTTAGGTACACTTACCGCCCCTGAGCACTGCTCCCTGGGTGCTAAATAATAGCTGCCCACTGCTATGTCACATATGGGTTAAATGCAGAGGACGCATTTCACTGTGATGTGTCAACAATGGCAATTACGTGTTTTCACAAAAGTTCAAATTCTGCAATTTAATTTTAGATAATTTATTTTATTTCACTTTGGGGTTGTGATATTACAGCGGGGAAGTTTTTAACACATCAGCATTTTTATCAGTAAGAATGTCAGGAAGACCTTGCATCAGCAGGTACTGTTGTTTCAAAGAAAACTGTAAGCAATGCACTGAACCGCCATGGGGTCCATGCACGCTCACCGCGCAAGACTCCATTGCTGAACAAAAAGCATGTCGAGGCTCGGTTAAAGTTTGCAAAACAGCATTTGGAGAAGCCTGTGGATTACTGGGAGACTATAGTATGGTCAGATGAAAGCAAAATTGAACTTTTTGGCTGTCATTCTACACACCGTGTTTGGAGAAGAAATGGCAGTGACCACCACCCCAAGAACACCGTACCAACAGTATGTTTGGGGGTGGAAGCATCATGGTTTGGGGCTACTTTTCAGCAAGGGGTACTGGCAGACTCAATATTATTGAAGGCAGGATGAAAGAAGAAATATACCAGGACATTCTAAATAAAAATTTGCTGCCATCTACCAGAACGCTGAAAGTGACAAGAGGGTGGACATTTCAGCAAGACAATGATCCCAAACACAAGGCCAAGGAAATAATGAATTGGTTTCAAAGAAAGAAAATCAAGTTGCTTGAATGGCCCAGTCAATCACCTGACCTAAATCCCATAGAAAATATATGGAGAGAACTGAAGATCGAAGTTCATAAAAGAGGCCCAAGATACCTTCAAGACTTTGTGAAGAAGAATGGGTCAGAATCACTCCTGAGCGTCTAGAACGTGCAGACGACTGGTCTCTCCATACAAGAGGCATCTAGAAGCTGTAATCACCAACAAAGGCTTTTCTACAAAGTATTAAATAAAGTGTGTTCAGTACTTATTCCCTGTGTCATTTCACTTTATTTAGTATGACTCAACTTGTATGCTTAAATGTTATGATTTCTTTGTATGAATTCAATATTTGGCTTGATGGTAACATCTGGTGGAAATTTTGTGTCAGTATCCCACTTAGAAATCCCCTTACTTATGAAAATGCTGATCTGTCAAATACCTTATTTTCCCAAACCTGCAGGACAGTGACCCTTCCGCAATTTAAACAGACAATGTGTATTGCTTTCTATTTAAAGTTACATAAGCTATCAGTAATACTGTAGAAGGTGTTATGTGCATTATTAAACATCAACGCTCCTAGAAGGGAGGGCTCTGTTATGCCTGAAGTAGGAGATGGAGAAACATCTGGTTGATGGTCTACTGGTCTAGTTCATAGAATAGAATAGAATAGAATAAATCTTTAATGGCCATCAGATTTACATCAAAAGGTAATTTGTCTTTGACAGTGACGTAATTAAACATACAATAGAAACAACACTATACACAACAAACATATGTTAATCCAACTAAATATAAGTAAAATATGCTATAAAATCATACCAGTTTACTCCAAACGAAAGACTTAACATAATTAAATAAATTAAAAACAAAATATAGTATAATAAAACTGTCTGCTAATTTACGTATCTAAAAAAGTCTTTGTTAAGAATGGTTACAGCTGATGGAACAAATGACTGCTTGTAGCCTTTTTTCTTGGCTAATGGGACTACAAGTCTCCTGCCCGGTGGTAATAATTGGAAGGCACAATGAAGTGGGTGAGTAAGATCTTGATTAACCTGTTGTGCCTTTCTTGTCAAAATCTGTGAGTTCAAGTGGGAGAGTCGTTGTTGTTTATGTCCAATGATTTTCCCGGCCTGATTGACTATCTGTCCCAGTATGTTCTTCTGTTTAACCAAGAGTTGCCCATCCCATGACACTATGTTGAATGTCAGCACACTCTCAGTCAGTGATTTGTAGGTCAACAAACGAAGTAGACAAACATACACAATGCCACTGCCGAGAGTCAGCACTCACACATGGGCCCCTCCAAAAAAGTATACACATCTACCATATTCTGGAATTCAATGCAAATTGTTACCATTTATCCATGATTTAAAGAGGAATATATCTTATCTAGCACCCGATCAAGTAAACGGCAAAGGGGGATTTAAATGTAGACCTCTGTAACTGATTGTACTGTAAAATTGTATTTTTCTTATTGAAAAATACTTTTAAAAATGCAAGTCAAAATAATACGTGTCACTGAGGTGTGTATATGAGACCTATGCAAACTGAACCTCCACCTTATTTTCCAAATAATTACAGTTACCAGGATTTGAGCATCTGAAGGGATAATCAGTCTTTTCTGAAATGTACTTTATTTGCTCCGCATGAAGTAACCCACATGTGCTTATCATCTCCGTCAGCTTAATAGTTATGACGAAATCGATAGCATGGACTAATCTCAAGCCCCGCCGTGGGAATCGGCTCTGTTCTACTAAATACAGTTATTCTGCATTCTTTTATATGACATATCACGTTGGGGTTCTTTACTTTTCACACATGCCGTCTTGCTGTCCTTTGAGACATACACACACATCTACAGTAGGTGAGAACAATACCTGGGCTCAGAGAGCAGAGTAAATCACTGATCTGGCGCTCCTGAAGCATTTTTGGGAGGGTTAAAGGCACAGTGACAGTGACATCACAGGCACAACAGATTTTCCAGCTGTCACATGACACACTTCCAGACTCTCCTGCTGATGCAAGATATCTTACGGCAAATCTATATCATTCCATTATAAACCTGAAATTAGCTACGTCAAAACCATTGGGGTAGTTGGCAAACCATACAGACTATTTACAAGGTAATAAAACTGTTACATACATGTAAATGCGTGTGCAGATGTGTCTTGAATTGAAAATCTCACACCAGCCAGCTGAACAAAGCTGGCAACCTTGAGCACAGAGGCTTAACCTGCTGAGCCCATCACACTGCAAGGTCAGCTTCAACCTCACCACAGCCATTGAGTTATTGATCATCATGCAATATCTATGAATTCGTCATGCAAACAAATGCTATTTTTAAACCTCTTTGAGAAATGACAGTCATTGCAATTCATTTAATGGTCTTAACACTATAGAACCAAATGCAGATTAAATTACTCGGAGAAAATACTTTTATTTGCCTTTTGTATGAGTACAGGTCCATAGGAATCCTTTGGTTTTCACATACCTCCTCTTGGTCTCCTACAAGACATTTGAAGATCCACAATAGCGAGCTAATCTTCCCCTTTCTTTTCCTGCAGGAAACATCTTTGTGGTCAGCTTGTCCGTAGCAGACCTGGCAGTAGCAGTGTACCCATATCCCCTGGTTCTTCTGGCCATCTTCCATAACGAATGGACTATGGGCTACATGCACTGTCAGGTCAGCGGCTTCATCATGGGTCTGAGTGTGATCGGCTCCATCTTCAACATCACCGCCATCGCCATCAACCGCTACTGCTATATCTGCCACAGCCTGCAGTACGACCGGCTCTACAGCCTCAAGAACACTTTCTGGTACCTGTGTCTGACGTGGCTCCTCACTGCCATCGCCACCATCCCCAATTTCTTCGTGGGTTCCCTGCAGTACGATCCCCGGGTGTATTCCTGCACCTTCGCCCAGACGGTCAGCTCCTACTACACCATCTTGGTGGTGGTCGTTCATTTCCTGATACCTCTCCTGGTGGTTTCCTTCTGCTATCTAAGGATCTGGGTGCTAGTCATCCAGGTGAAACATCGGGTAAGGCCGGACTACAAGCAAAAGATAACGTCCGGCGACCTGCGCAACTTCCTGATGATGTTTGTTGTGTTCCTACTGTTTGCCGTTTGCTGGGCGCCGCTGAACTTTATCGGATTGGCCGTTGCGATCGACCCTGCAAAAGTGGGCCCAAACATCCCAGAGTGGCTCTTTGTCTCCAGTTACTTCATGGCTTACTTCAACAGCTGCCTCAATGCTGTCATCTATGGGCTCCTGAACCAGAACTTCCGCCAGGAGTACAAAAGGATCCTGTTAGCCTTGTGCACGCCTCGGATGCTGTTCATGGACACCTCAAGACTCGGGACAGATGGTTTCAAGAGCAAACCATCGCCTGCCATCACTAACAACAACATAGCAGAAGTAAACGTGTGAACAAAACAGCATTTGTTTATGTTCTTGTCTGTCACAAAAAAATCCAAATGAATGCAGCATTTGTGTTTTATTTATCATGGAAGTCAGGACTTTTCACGCAGTGCCTTTCCATTTCTGTGAATGAAGTCAGACTGCACTGACTGATTTTTTTAACCTATTCACCACAATGCAGTTTTTCATGGTTCGTTTTCACCCTGAATCACACAGTCATATGGTTTATTCACTGTGTTGCTAAAAAGGACCAACAACTGAAAATTGAAAATAACAGCAGAAAGTTTTTTTAAAAAAAGTTTTTAATTTAAAGTTGTTGAATGACTGGTTAAATGTTCAATGGCAGTGTTCTTTTCAGATAATGAAGAACATAAGAGCCACAAGGCATCTTCCTTTAGCTCTTTGCAGAAAATACTTATGATTTTGACCACTGTTTCCAATCATTTTCCTGCTGAATCATTTTGCATCAGATGGCAGGTAAAATATTTTGGCAGTTATAAAAATGCAAAAGGTGTTTAGATGAGATTGCAACAGGTTATATTTACCCGTGAAGCGTATACTTTTCAAATGGCTATTGCTACATTATCTTAAATGATAACTTGTATGTTAGAAATTAAATATTTGTTTTGAGTACAAAGAAAGATTAAATAATTTCTAGTAGCTGTGGTTTATGACTGAGATACACTTTTGTACTGTCACCATTGCAAATGAGATTCTCTACATTGTCACCCAGTATGACAATCAAAAATTGACCATATTTGTTAAGTGAGCCACATTCAAAATGAAACACATTCAAGAAACAACACAATAAAATAAACATTATGTGATATTGTACCATAGGAAATATGTGAAATGAAACCTAATTAAAGAACGATGAAATGTAAATCTAATATACTGTGGTGAAAATAAAAAGAACATTTTCAGAAAATCTATTTGTTAAAAAAGTCTCTTTTCAGTGTGTGAATTTTTTTCTATGAAGTTTTCGTTTGTTCATTCATTCATTAATTCATTCATTCATTCATTCATTTTTTATACTGCCTGTCCCACACACACATAACATTTTCGCCAATGGATCGTCCTTCTGGCCAGGGTATAGCCCAACATTACGCTGCATCAGTTTTACTCCAAGCCCCTCCTGATCCTCACCAGCAAAATGAATAGAAGATGGCAGGATAATACCAAAAATTTGTTTTCAGGTACGGTATCCCCACTAAGTTCTGCAATATCAGATGTGTCTTTTGGTTTAGTTATGGGTTTGTCTAATGCAGCAGTTTGCTTAATGTTCCATTTGGATGGAAGTGAGTGCTATACGCAGTGTATCCTTGTGCAATATTAGTTCCAAGTAATAAGCTTTATTATGATTCATTATTTATTATTGTTATGCAAATTTGAGTTATAATTATGTTATTTAATTGGTTATGTTATTATTAATTCAAATAAATAAGCTAAAAATACATTATATTGAAGTGTACAGATAGTTTTCGTAACAGGCTACATAATGCATTTATAAACACTACATAATGACTAGACATAACATATTCAGTTCATCTGCATGCCAGCCCTTATCAATGTTTTACACTCTCTATAGAAATTAACATGACTTCAGCTAATTTTTTTGCATGCAAAATACTTTTATGATTGTTACGTCCAGCGCCGTCCGCTCCTCCTGTGTGCCACGCCCTCCTCGTTTACCTCCTGTGATTGCCCATTGCTTTCATCTGTGTGGCGTTGCCGCACGCCTGTCCTGTATTTAGGTCTGCGTCTGTGTCTCTTCCGGCAGACGCGGCATTAACGTCGTCTAATGTTGGTGTGCTTGTGCAATAAATGCTTGTTTCCCCGTGTTCCTGCCTTGGACTCCCTCCTTCGCCGCCGAGCACTACCCGCGTTCACAACAATGATGTATAGATTTATTATTTGACTGAGTCTTAAAACTATAAAATGCATTCATTTTAGCTTTCATTGAATTGATTACATATGTACAGTCATGGCCGAAATTATCGGCACCCCTGGAATTTCTCCCAGAAACTTGTTACAATTACAAATGTTTTGGTATAAGAGCACCCAGAAATGGTTGAAGACAAAGCACTGGAGAGTTCTGAAGTGGCCAGCAATGAGTCTGGATCTAAATCCTTATGGAGAGACCTCAAAATTGCTGTTGGGAGAAGACACCCCTCAGATCTGAGAGACCTTGAGCACTTTGCAAAAGAAGAGTGGTTGAAATTCCAGTTGAGAGGTATAATAAGCTTGATGATGATTACTGGAAGCGATTGATTCCAGTAGTTTTTTCCAAATTCCGTACAACCAAATATTAAGTTGACGGTGCCAATAATTTTGTCTGGGGCATTTTTAGAGTTCTGTGTGAAATTATGACAAATTTGGCTTTTTTCTCTGTTCTTTGTGTTGATCCAATGCACATAAAGGAAATAAACATGCGTATTTGTGTATTTCTAATTGCAACAATTTTCTGGGAAAAATGGTGCATTTTCTGGAAAAATTCCAGGAGTGCTGAAAATTTCGGCCATGACTGTATTACATGTATTCATATCTAATTATAATTATCTAATTTACACATCAATACAGTAAGACATGCACACATTCACTGTTTACTGTGATTTATTGTCCTATTTCTACGTTTTATATGTGTGACAAAACCAATGCTGGAAAAGTAGACTACAGTATATGGAGGGAACAGCTTTCTTTAAGGCTGAATCTGAATCACTAGTTTAAGGGTTGCAGTTATGATAATCTGAGTCACTAGTTTAAGGGTTGCAGTTATGATAATGAGTCACTAGGCACAGGGATGTGGTCAAGGCAGGCCATCTTGTCACATTAACATGGGGATGGTTGTCACTGGTGTTACATGACGCATCGCACAGCTGGTAGCTTGGTGCCATGGTGACTCAGACGGTAGCGCTGTTGTCTCATACCTCCATTACTGGGGTTTGTTTCTTGCTCCCGCATGTTTGTCATGTGTGCGCATGTTCTCCAAGTGTTGTGGAGATTTCCATCAGCTATTTTTGCTTCTTTCCGCAGTCCAGAGACATGAATTAGGCTAACTGGTGCCTCTATATCGCTTGTCCTGTGTTCCTGTTCGTGCCCTTCTATGGACCAGTAGCTCATCTAAGTTTCTTAGTGTTGTGCTGTGTGTGGATTGGAAAAGGCTGTTCGATTTTGTAATTCATCGGAATTTGGAATGACAATGGCTCTTTGATGATTATGATACTTTTCTATTTATCAAAAAGACCATCTTTCTCTTTCTTGTAGAACCATTATAAATAATTGTTACAGTAATTGTGGCTTTGCTAATTAACATGAAGTGAGTGACTTAAGGGCTCAAGCATACAGCTCAAGGTTGTATTTTTATGAATTGACAGGCATTAATTTTTCCCAGGGCTTCTGTATCGTGTATTTCTAAAATTATTATTAAGCATTATTTGCATTATTGGCAAGGGCATAGATTTGGATCTGGATGGTAGGGACATAGGGGGGGCTACATGGTGGATTTGGTCCCAATAAATGTTGAAACTAAACCTGCACCTTTTACTATTGATGATGAATATTCTATATTTTATTGCACTTGGCAGGGGTAATTCGCATGCATAGCCCTGTGTGTTAGGAACTGTGAATAGAAGGTCGCTGGGTCACATCCCCCAACTGGCAGAGTGATGTCAGCATTGAGACCTGCAGGAAGACCCAGCTGCTCCTGAGACACTGACTGACGCTGCCCTCTATTCATCACTTGTATGTCATTCTGAAACAAAACATTTGCTAAAAAAAGTAAAAGGAAACTTGAGTAAGTAAAACCGTTTAGTGGTTACCACTGCTGCATTTTATCTCAAGGATAGGAGTTCAAGACCCAGCTTTCCTCTGTACCTGTGGAATCTGCATGTTCTCTCAGAATCATGCAGATTTCCTCACATGGTATAAAAACATACCATTATTCTGACTAGCACCTTGAAATTTCCCACAGCGAGGGCATGTATGTTCCCACTGATGGACTGGCATCCCACCCAGGGTTCATCTTAGCCCAGTGGCTGCATACTCCCCTGTCAGCCTGAAAATAAAAATCAGCTGGAAGGCTGGCAGATGGATCAAGTTTAATTAAGTAAATTTGAGTTTTGTGATTGTTGACGTAAGGTAAATGGAGAAGTTAGACGTCCCCTCCTCGGAGTTCCAGCTCAGGTTACATTTGCACCAACACACCACTATCAGACTGATCACAAACCAAGATGGCTGTCCTGAAAGCATTTCGAATTAAGTCACTCTCTCCTGTGGCTTAAACCTTGCGGGTGGCATTAAATAATAAACGAAAGACTGGACCAGTCACAGATGAAGGGATTTTAGAAAACATGAATATAAACCTAATTAGGGGAGTTATATAAAAATCCCACTTAGATCCCACAATAGTTCTTCAGGATAAATAGATGGAGTCAGTGGATGTTCTCCAGAAATGGGGGGCGGTGCAATGTTTTGTTCTGACTTCAAAGTAATGACGCTCTGTTCACCTTTCTCTGATTTCAGTCTTGTTACTTGGCAGAGAGTGATGGTGTAGCAGTGAACACGGGCAGCAATGGTGCTGGTGTTTCTATGTGAAATCTGAGGGAAATGTGTACAATTACATAACACTTTGAAAATATCCTAGCAGGTGTTGTGGTCCTTTGATGTGATGCATCTCACAGGACTTTCGTTCCTCTCCAGGCTGAATCGTGTTCAAAAATGTTATCCACTACCATGATTCTAGCACTAAGCCCTATTGCTGATTTATGAAATTTTAGGTATAATTTGAAACATGAACAAAACATTTAATTTTTGAAGACTAATACCATAGTGTTATACTTATACCATATCAAATTATGGGAAAACTGTACCGTACATGTACAGGATGGTGTCTCTGTTAGTAACTGCCCTGCCACAGTTAAAGAATTTTAGGTGCCAGATATGCACTGCTATTCTACGGATGCAGTGCAGAATTGGAATTCTGAATGGAAGTATTTATTATTATATTTAATGTTGAATATTCAGATATAACGTAAATTCTGTTATCGCCCTTAATGGGTTTTGATGTATGGATTTCATTTGCAGTTCTTTGCAAATTTGGTCCTTTGCAGTGACAGTCCTAGCTGATGCGGCACAGATCATCGCCAGTGTCCCCCCCCGAGGTAAAGTGAAATTGGCTGGAAAGTCGACGGCCCCTCAAAAGTCGGCATGCTAAATGAATGCCTGTTTCGCCTATAGAGTTGACCATCCCTGGACATTCCGCCAACCAATCCATCCATCCACCATCCACCACTTATCCGAGGTCGGGTCGCGGGGGCAGCAGTCTCAGCAGGGAACTTCCCTCTCCCCAGCCACTTCATCCAGCTCCTTTGGGAGAATCCCGAGGTACATAGTCTCTCCAGCGTGTCCTGGGTCTTTCCCAGTGGGATAGAGGCACAGAAGTCCAATAACAAAACACCACTCGGGTTCAGATCGGGGGGGGGGCTGTTCCTCCCAATCACGCCACTCCAGGTCTTACTGTCATTGCCCACATGGGCATTGAAGTCCCCCAGTAGAACAAGAGAGTCCCCAGGAGGAGTGCTCTCCAACACCCCCTACAGGGACTCCAAAAAGGGTGGGTATTCTGAACTGCTGTTTGACGCATAAGCACAAACGACAGTCAGGACCCGTCCCCCCACCCGAAGGCGAAGGGAGGCTACCCTCTTGTCCACTGCGGTAAACCCCGACGTATAGGCACTCAGCCAGGGGGCAATAAGTATGCCCGCCCCTGCTTTGCGGCTCTCCCTTTGAGCAACTCCAGAGTGGAAGAGGGTCCACCCCCCCTCAAGGAGACTGGTTCCAGAGCCCAAGCTGTGCGTTGAGGTGAGCCCGACTACATCTAGTCGGAACCTCAAAACCTTGCACACCAGCTCAGGCTCCTTCCCCATCAGAGAGGTGACATTCCATGTCCCAAGAGGTAGCTTCTGCAGCCTAGGATCGGACCGCCAGGGTCCCCGCGTCCGGCCACTGCCCAACTCACACTGTACCCGACCCCTTTGGCCCCTCCTGCAGGTGGTGAGCCCATTGGAGGGGGGACCCACGTGTCTTCTTCGGGCTGTGCCCGTCCAAACCCCATGGGTGCAGGCCTGGCCACCAGTTGCTCTCCATCGAGCCCCACCCCCAGGCCTGGCTCCGGGGGGGGGACGGTGACCCACGTCTGGGCAAGCGAAACCGTGGATCCATTAAATTTCTCCTCATAAGGGGTCTAATGAGCCGCACTTCGTCTGGTTCTTTACCCCGGACCTGTTTTCCTTGGGTGACCCTACCAGGGGCATAAAGCCCCGAGCAACTTAGCTCCTGGGATCATTGAAACTTGCAAACCCCTCCAGCACGATAAGGTGTCGGCTCCAGGAGAGGCTCTCGGTACATGTAAACATTTCATCCTTTGGGGTGGTGTGTGGAACTTAGATGCAATTTCCACTCATGGAAATGGGTGCAAAAGTATCCAAATCCATAGAGGACGGCGATGAGAAGTCAGCAGACAGTCATTTGAGAAGCGCTGTCGCTGCTCACCTCCTTATCGTTCAAAATACTTAAGCACTGACAAAGGCTTGATTTATTGCAGGATGCTTCCCAGTTATAGAGCGTTTATATCTTTTTCACCTGGTGTGTCTATGTGAGAATCCTTTTCACATGCAGTGTGAGCTCAAGCGTAGTGCACCAATGTGTTCCCCTGTGGGCACAGGTATTGTATAGCCCTGCTGCATGTTTATTCTTTTTAAAACTCCTTAAGTTTCGCTTTCTCTTTTCTGTCTATTTACATGGCATTTGAGGAACAATATTGTGACATTTAAATGACTGAAATTATTGGTAAATAAATTCCCATCATTTACGTCTGAGACCAAAATGGTGAAAGTGAACGAAAGTGTTTGGTTTGGCCTGTAATATTCTGAGTTGATATTAACAATATCACTTGTATCGTTAAATCCACTAAACATTTATAAATCCATTGTGTGTGGATCACACGTGTGCTTTTCAGTTATGCATACTGATTAATGAGTTTCGTTATCAGTGGGAGTGCTATATGTGGGGGCTCCTCTGGGATTTTATGACTTTTTCTCTCCTTACTTGTTCAATCTGGGCTCTCCATATTAATATACTGTGTATTGTTTTGTGTCTGCATGCTGCTGCAAATTCTACGTTTATTAGCTCCTAGCTCAAATAACTATATTTAAACACTTCTACAGAATAAAAGTTGAGAAATATGGATGGCAATGAGATCATTGCTTGCTGTGATGAGAAAAGTATAGCACTTCAGATTGCTATTGCGTTAAGCGATATGCTATTTGACAGAGCAGGCAGGTGTGTAAAAAGTATTAGAAGCTGTCAATGGAACCCGTAAGGCAACAGTGCGTGGTTTTTACTATGATTCAACAGGCCAACAACATTTTCTTTTGGTTGGAACTTCTTTAAAAGTTTGAAATATTACTCTCTCCACTGGTTTTGGAATACATGATGAATTAGGTCTGCAGCCCACATGTGGAGTTACTGTCACATTTCACTGAATGCAATAGAGGTGACGAATTCCACATTTAGCCACTTTCTTTTTTACATCAAGATGGAAAATCCTTAGCTGATGTACAGAATATAGCCTCTCTGTTACTCACCCTCAACTCTGAGCAATTAATTAATTAGTTTAGAAATGGCATATTACCTTACCAACTGAACCATTAAATTACAGAAAACACGCTCTCAGAACCTACACCCAAATCTTGTGAAAAGTCCAAGGTGTAGGTTAAAGAGACAATGTATATTCTAGGAAAATAGGGGCTAGTAGATTGTAAATCCCTCATCTACTTCTAGTGACTCAATGCCCTAGAGACAGCATTTGGTAGTACAGAGAGTGCATCTTATCTGATGGTGAGGTTCAGAAGTACTTTTCAAGAAGAAGGAGAAAAATACTTTGTGCGTATACTGCAAATGCATGAACTGCCTCACAGTTTACTACGCAAAGGGGACAATAGGTTTTCTGGCATGGACCACCATCATGTACAACAAATCACTTGAGGAGCGTTTGAGGAACACGTGGTAATTCTCCCTTTGATGATACAAAACCACCATCTCATTTTTGGATTTTTCTACTGTTACATTAAGTGAACAATAAATAAGCAGAAGACAAGCACTAGCCAGCATCATTAATTATTGACAAATTCAACCCCCCATTGAATTTTAATCAGATTCCCCACAACCTGCACTCTGCTCGTCCGACCCCCACCCCCCACCAGTGCTTGCCCATACCCCTATCATAGCCCCAAGCACTAGATGGGAGGGTGGGCAAAAACAAAGAAATGTACAAAAATATTCAATATGCACAATAAAAGAACTATCATGTTAACGTGTTACTGCCAGTCAGGAATGGTGCCCGTCTGGCCCTATCCCATGTATCTTTTCCCAGATTGACCAGCAGTTCCCATTAGCCATCCTGTTTGGTGTTGCCCTAGTGTGCCTCCTGCCTCCCAGGGCCACCATATGACCTTGTGACCACCATGTTTGAGGCTGGCCTGAGGTCAGTGTCGCCTTTTGTTTAATGTTTTGGTTTTATTTTATCCCCTGGTGTCTGCTGTTGCTGTGTCCTTGTTAATGGTTACCCTGCCTGGGCCTTGTTTATTTTCTGTTTCACTTATGCTCCTTTATCTCTCCTAGTATTAATAGCCATTAGTGTTAGGTACTGTTGGCTAGTCTCTAGTGCCTGTTAATTGTAATTTTCCCCACTTGTTCCTTGTTGCCCCGTGCCCTTAGTGATTGGTTGATTGGTTATGGCTCTCACCTGTCCTGTGTTGTGTCTTGTTAATAGTGTAATTAAGTGTCTGCTCTTCTTCTGTTCCTGAGTGGTTCATTGTGGCTGCCGCCTGAGTAGCTGTGTGATTATTAGCTGTAGTCATGATCGTTATTCCGGGCTGGCCCCCCGTCCCGGGTTATTCCCTGCCTCGTGCCCGTTGCTTCCGGGATAGGCTCCGGACCCCCCGCAACCCAGTAGGATAAGCGGATTGGAAACTGGATGGATGGATGATCGTTATTCCATGTCCTTTCTGCCTTTAGTTTTGTTTTTCCCATTTAATCAATGAAACCCATTTTTTTGTTAGAGCCGCTACATGGACTGTCCCTCATCATGCCAAGCTATAAGAGTTGCATTAATTTCTAGGCTGATTTTATACTTCGGTGTAGATTCTACACCGTTGGTAGCCACGTAGCCGCAAACCCTAGGTCATAGGCTACACTATAGCCTGATGCCTGTAGTTACATTTCTGGGGAGATGCATGTCAGGCTATGCTGTAAGGTACACAGCTATGTCATATCTGCGGCACACCACATGGTGTAGATTCTACGCGGAACCTTTAAAATCATAATGCATTATTTCTTTAGACGAGTTAATGCATACAGTATTCTGGTACCAAAATCGGAGAACAGTATGAGCACAGATTTTAATAGAGACTTATAATATTCCATCCTGGTTGTAAACAATGTCAGAGTTTAAGTTATGTTGTTGTACAGAATCCCAGAATTCAGAGCTGAAATCCAAACATTCAGTATAAATGGTAGCATAACAAAACTGATTAACTACTCCAGTGGCAACATTGACAGTTTACACAATGATGTTATCTTTAATTTTAAAAATGAGAGAAAATTAACATGTTATGGTAATGAGTGTGTGACGAGAGCCATGTGCTCCCCTTTGTGTTAATCCTACATTAATTTCAGGATTTAATATATAAATATTTATCAGTATAAATTTTAATATTAGGTGTGATTAGTCATGATTATCACTGAAAACTGAGATTAATTCGTTAACTTTTTAATCGATTCCCAGCCCTAAAAAGAACTATGACGTTTCGATATTTGAATTAAAATATACATATAACAGGGCTTAAAATCTGCTCTTCACCACTGTAGCTGGATTTCATTAAAAACATATTTTCCCATCTTGGAGTAGAGGAAATAATTAGATTCCTATCCAAACAGGGCAAAAATAAATGACCAGACTGACTACAAAGACCACTGCCTAGGCATCCCTGCAATTTTCAATCCCTGCTTTTCCAGATATACTTCATTAATGACATGTTACTGGGGTGCCAGGT
Source organism: Cyphomyrus plagiostoma (assembly GCA_019775915.2). Lineage (NCBI taxonomy): Eukaryota > Metazoa > Chordata > Actinopteri > Osteoglossiformes > Mormyridae > Cyphomyrus > Cyphomyrus plagiostoma. The sequence goes on along the minus strand of JABFEA020000002.1, from coordinate 1,668,776 downwards.
CAGGGCCTCCTTCAGATTGAAAGATCAATCAATAGCACCAAAATAAAGGAAGCGTAGCTGCGACTATATGGAAATTCATAAATTTCAGTAGGACCTCATAAAGCTATTGCGAGATACTCATTATTAAATATCAGATTTGAGAAATGCAACTGTTCTGGTCTATGATGTGGTAATAAGCACAAACTCTGACCTTTGTCTGCTCAATCAAACCCAGCTCAGAATAAAAGTTGCGATGCCTTTAGACATAGTCTCACCATGACTAGATGGAGGGATGTGAGCAGCTATCTGTATAACCAAAAGCACACGTCCTTTGAAACAGAAATTTCTGACAATGAGGCTGCATTATTCACATTCAAGCTTTTACATTTAACATCTCCATGGACCATACTCATCATTTCAATAATTTCTGGTGACCTCCCTTTTCGTATGTTCATTTAGTAACCTTAGAGTTCTATTATATACATGTTTTCCTGTTAATTTTCAATTGAATTCATTATACATGATTCATGCAATAAGTACTTGATGCAATCTAAGTAACAGCAAAATTCATTGACAGCGTCAACATCTGCTTCAACCCTGCCCATAAGCCAACCTGGAGAAAAGTGTCAAACTCAAGTAACTTTAAACAAAAGGCAGACATAGAAGGAAGCAACAAAGATTTTAATAATATTATTTCATAACCAGGGCTGTTACCATATATGTATTCGTCAGGTGCCGTTCGATTACATCATTTTCGTTCCAGAACACCCAATGAAATGGACGAACACATTTCATAACATGGGATGAAGCTAATTGCATAAATAGATGTTTGACACACACACAAAAAAACATTATGTTGTTTGTGGTTGTGAGTTGGATATGACTAGAAATAGTTGAAGGAAGTCATTGACAAAGCCAGAGTTTGAAGATCCTCCCACCAGGAAAATTCTGGACCCCATAAAACCATAGGATAATGGACTCTGAACCCAGACCAATTCAATTACATCTCAAATTTTTTAGGACCTCTATCACTTGGGAGCCTTTAGAAACGTCCTAACTTTCCGCTCCTATGAGGCATTCCTTACAATACTCCCACATCACATAATTCAGCCATTTTGGAAGCATTTTGGTTTCCCAATAAATTGCACCAACACTGGAGAGAGAATAGTCAGTCACACTACAACTATCTGACTATACCGAACTTGTACGTGCTGCTAGACAAACATCCAACATGCAAAGTCATTTGAGACGACGTTACCCAAATGTGTGTATGGCCAGAGCAAAGAATTAGCCTCTATAAGTTAGCGTCCTTGTTGAATTTAAAGAGCTTTGGCCAACAAATTCACACTGAGCTAAAAAAATGACTATGGCTATAGGGCATGGCTATTCAACTCATGGTCCTCATGGGCCGAGCCGTGCTGATTTTCCAGCCTTCCTTCACCTGTGAGCTAGGTGTGAAGCCTCTGACCAATCAAAATCAGTAATTATTAAACTAACTACCTGGGAGAACTGAAAACAAGTCCTGGATTTGGAATTGAGGGTCTGATTTGAATAGCCCTGCTATAGGGTGTTTATTGCTACAGATATGCAGCCATACTCAGCAGTAGAGAATACAGGATTTAGAAAGTGAATATCGTGTTTCTCCAAAGCAACAAAGTAGGTATATGTCACAGTTGGATATCTGTTCTGTCAATCTTTATTTTCCCTGTACTACACCAAAAGGATTGCTACAATGCATTATATAATAATGCCGCATTATGTAATAACTTGAGTGTCAATGAGGACATGCATGCTGGTTGTTTATTACATAATGCACGGTATTACATTTTCATCATTACAAAGTGCAAATCTGGCATTTTGTTATGACCACTGCAAAATGTAATAATTTATTGCAGTTTGCGGGGAAATGTGTTACACATTATGTTCAAGCTGTCTATTAGAAAATGCAGCAGATTATTACAAAATGCATTGGCTATTACATAATGAAGTGAAAATGTATTACATTTTGTGAGTTTATTACATACTGTGACATAATACATTGTAACAAGGATTTTTGAACAAACTCCTGAATAGCTTATCTTTGCCCAATGCATGCCAAAGGCCAGAAACAATTCCCTGATCAGTCACAGGATTAAAATGTGCTTTGAAGAACATACAAAAGTAGAAATATTTTCTCCCGAGTTGTCGTTTCAGTCAGTATTTCTAGAACTGTCTTGTGGTGGGCTGAGAGGCCAAAAGTACACAGGTAGTGGAGGGTAGCTGAGCATGAGCCCCAGGGAGGCACATTTTATTGATAAAAAGTGAGTGTGAAGGTCAGGCTGCTGGAGATAATTGCTGAGGTCCTAACTTTGTGCTGCATCCTATTTCACCTGGAAAGTGACAGAGAGATGAGAGGGGTGGGGCGTCGTGCTGAACACACAAGGGGAGCGGAGAAAATGACAAAACAAAATCAAAAATTAGGTCTGTGCTACAATTATGGCTGGATATTCGAATGGTAAAGTTTTGAGTGATTCCCTCAACACTAACAAGGAAATCCTTTCAAAGGTCTTTGGGTGTCAGGAGACAACTGGAGCGATTAGTTATCTGTAACACCATGTGCTCTCCACCTGTCGTGGCGCTCCACCGAGTATCTGGCCACCTGCTCAAAGGTCGTTGGATCAAGTGCCTCCGGGTCCTGGCTGTGCTATCCTGATAAATACGTTTATCACAAGAACGCGCCTATAAAAGCTTCCTTATCAAGATGATCGTGGGAGATTCAGTCAAGCTCTTCCCCGTAAAAATGCAAAAAACAGTCCTGTCTTAGTGTCGAAACTGGGATGCGGGCATTTATTTAACAACAGTTATTTTACAAGAATATAAGAGTTTAATCATTAGTATTGAGATATTCATTTTGAAAGAATACATAGTGCAGTAGCATTTCCCACAAGTACACCACGAACTTATATTTATGTCCAGTCAGGACATATTTCTTTGCTTTTAAAACATGTTACACAATCCTGCCCACTTCAGAATTTGCTGGAACAGGAAAATGAGTACAGTTTTTCTTTACTGATTTGACACATTTCTTGAAACTTTCAAACTTTTCCATAAGTTTACCGCTCTCAAAAGAATTAAAATAGCACTAATTCTGCAAAACAGCACAATTCCACTTCATAGTGAAGCACCACATTCTTTGCATGTGGGGCTGTACTGACAGTCACAACTGGGAAATCGACATGCCATGTATTTGAATTCCCTGGATGGCCTTAGGTTTTGGACTGACCTACTGTTGTCACGGCTGCAGGCATTTCCTTGTCAGTGTGATCATCTACACGTGATACACCCGAGACAACTCTCCTCAAAACTTAACCAGCAATGACAGGTGATAGGAGAGGACAGAAACATCTGCGATAGGTTGCCACAGAGGGCAAAATGGGAGGCGGCAACACCATCTGAAAGTGTCTTTTTCAAACTACTTACCAGAATATTGACTGGTCAGTGGTTCTCAAACTGGGTGTGAGACGATCTTCTGAATTCTAAAATTCGCGCAGCAAATTTTATTGGTAGCAGTCTGGTAAATGGGGAAATTTGACTGAAGTTGGGCTTCTTAAGGATTTTTTAGATAGGGAGAATGTGTATGGTTGGCTTGGGCGGTATTATGGTAATATTTTCATTATACTGTGGTATTTTCATTTGGAAAAAATTATCGTGAGCGAACCCCCACCTCACGCAGCAAATTGATTGTGGGGAATTGAATCGTGTCACATAACCCTAGTCCCAGACAGTGGTGGCGCATGGAAAAACAAGTGCGGATCTGGGGAATCTGGTTACATTAAGACAAGTTAAGAGATTGTGGGGTAAGGGAGGAGTAGGAATTAGATGGGGCTCTCCAGGGATTACATCATTGTCAGTTTTTGTCAGCTTCTTGTCTGCTCATCTTAATTTGAGAAGCGTTACAATAATAGCAATATCATTATTTGCAAAGTTAAAATGCTAATATATATTTTTTTGTTTGTTTTCTAGTCTGTCAAAATTCGTATTATGTCACAGAAAGTATTTGTCAGCGTGTAAATTAGAAATAAATGAAATGTAAATATTTAGACATGTAAATAAAATAAGTAATATTTTAAGATATGGACAGTAAGGCATACACAAAGAAATAGAGTAAACCATCCAAGTAGTGGGGAAAGACGGCATAAATTGGCCTCTAAGTGCATTGTGCAATCAATGAATAGCTGAAGTTTAAGTTACATGTTGTGACTAGGTAGGCTGCGACAAGAGTATTCTTGTAAAAGCACATTTACTGGCTTTCACACTACCAATGGATCCATCCAGTAATTATAGAAATTTTACAGGTTGGAGAGTGAAAGAGGAGTAAAGATTACACAAGGGCTGTCTGGGGAATTCATTGTTGTTATTCCAACTGCATCTTTTCTAGTTATTAGATAATATTCCACTATAACCACATAAGGATAGTAATCAAAAAAGTAATATTATCTTAAACTTAATGTATAAAAGGAGACTTTCTTCCATAATGTGCATGTACTTTCAACTGATTACACAGAAATTTCTACTTGTTTATCCATTTGGTTGATAATTTGCAAATCAAAAGATGAACTCAAGAAACAGCTTCGAGACGTCTACTTATACTTCAGGAAGTCCATAAGCATTTACTGTTGTAACCGTTGAATTATCAGGTTTGCTCATTTTCTTGCTAATAAAGTTGAATAACAATCAAAATAGTAGCTTGCGGAATTACATCCAATCACACACGCAAGCAGAGATAATGAGATCACATGTGTTCAACACTGGAGGGGAGGGGGGGGGGTCAACTATCAGCACGAGGCAGGTAACAGCCCATGATGGGGCACCAACCCATCGCACACTCACACCCCATCCACTCACACCCCATCCACTCACACACCATCCACTCACACACCATCCACTCACACACTATTCACTCACACCCCATCCACTCACACACCATTTGGTAACTATGGTCAACCTCAGCGTGTTCTTGAACTATGGGGGGAATCCAGAGTATATAGAGGAAATCCCACAAATGACAAGGGGAGGACATGCAGACTACACACACATGGAGTCAAGGCAGACACTCAAACCCTCTTGCCAGAGGTGTGAGGCAACAGTGCCGGCCACTGCACCACCATGCCTCCCCTCTAAGGCAATATGTCATTTTTGATTTCACAAATTAATATGATTAACTAAATTTTTTATTTTAATGTAGTGCTTGATATGGCTTTGGGTGAGCAAATGAAAGCCATAAGACCATTAATTTTTTAGAGTTATATTTACTGAATAATATTTATAACATTGCTTTGGTTACCCTGAATAGGACAAGCAATTTCAGGAAAATGGATGGATTGTTATTACTAATTTATGTATTTTGGTTTAGTGGTTATACAAGCCTGTCAGGTGTTACACCCCGCGACGTCCGCTCCTGTTCCAGCCCCATGTGTGCCACGCCCCCCTCGTTACCTTCTGTGATTACCT
>JABFEA020000002.1:1597437-1616132 GCA_019775915.2 Cyphomyrus plagiostoma | reverse complement strand
GTTGCCAAATTGCCCATAGGTGTGCGTGACTGGCATGTGAGTGAGTGTGCCCTGCGATGGGCTGGCCCCCCATCCAGCGTTGTTCCCTGCCTCGTGCCCGTTGCTTCCGGGATAGGCTCTGGACCCCCTGCGGATAAGCGGTTTGGAAAATGGATGGATGGATGTTACATATTCAAAGGTTTGCTGTGGGCTAGCCTCTGTCTTAATGGTATGGAAAACTCATAAATGGTAATTTCCTTTCCCTTTTTCTTTAGTATGACAGACATACTAACAGGTCACCTTCAGTGACCTGGGTTTCTTTTCATTTAGCTTATCTCATTTTGTAAAAGTGCTGTGTTGTGATATATCCCCAACACAAAAATTGAGCAAGTTGTAATGGCGGTTTTGTACAGTCCAAGTTCGGATACCATGGTACGTCTTTTTCAGGCCACCTGCCCAGAAGTGTTATATTGGGCTGTGCTCTTTGAGTCCTGTGCATGACAGATTGCTCAGATTTCTTTTTTTTATAGCGGATGACATCCGAGATCTTAGGAAACGACATGAATAGATTTTCACACACAACCTCTCTATAACCCTCTCTGTGAACTGTGGCTGTAAATTCATTGCCCATTTTCCATTATCATTATTTTTAAGTAAAAATGACCTAGTAAACGAGAAAAAAAAAAAAGTGTTTTGAGAGGACCAAGCCTTTCATTCACTGTTCTGCTTCTCTGACTCAATCCACACCCACAAGCCACAAATCAAAGAGTTACATAAAAAATGATTCACTACATTGCTCTGTAAAGCTGTTCTGAGGGCCCAGAACTGCACTGAGGATAGTCATTGTCCTCTTTTAAGGTCTATTTGGAATAACAGCCATGGAGCCTGACGCATGATCTGTGATAATGCTTGACGCCTAATGAATTCAATTCAGCTGAGCATAGAGTTCAAGAAAAAATGCTGAATATTGGAAAATAAGAATTAAGAATTGTTTCAAAGTCGGAGAGCTTTGGAAGGTGTTGCAAGAAGAGACTGATTTCTTTACCCCGTCTACAATGACAAATCAAGGGAAAAGAATGGATTGTTCATGTCTGTGAGTAATAGCAGAAGTCTGATATAACCAAGCTGACTTTCACAGATGGTTATACTGGGACTGTATATAACTCACACCACTAATCTGGCAAAAGTCGATGGAGTCAAAATCCCAGAGGGAGATTAGGAGCAACTCGGCCAATTCTATATGCCTGAATTGAGGGGCCTGGAGTTGATGACTAATCACCTGATGGTGTCTGGAAGTGGTTCTGACTTGTGTCCAGTTTCCTTTCCTCTTTTGAACTCGTTTAGCCATAATTGTAGATATATTCATATATAGTGTGTCTATATGCTGTATGTATATATAATGATTTTTATGCATGGTAGAGCCTGCTGTTCTTTATTGTCTCCTTGCCCTTAATCATTTTCAAAGCAGGGGGGTGTGGCCTCCAGCCATTTCATGAGGACGTTTCCGGATGACAGGTTTATGTATCCTGATTGGTACCTGAGCCAGTTTCTTTGTGCTGCGTTGTTTTATCCCAGAAGCGAATCCCCCAGGTTGTCCCCAATCCCAGAAGTAGTAATTTCTTCATGTTTGTGAGTCTAGTGTTTGTAGTTTTAGTTTATATACCTATTTTTTTGTTGCCTTGTCTGCCCCTTATCTGAGTTTTGTGTTTACGTTGACCCCTGTACTGCCCTGTACCCATCTGTCCCTGGAAAGAGAACTTCTCACTGCCAATTTCCCATGATGCATGGTTCTGTTTTCCACCTGAACCTGAGACCCCCCCCCCCCCAATAAATTATCCATCCATCTTCTAATCACATATCACATCAGGATACTGAGTTTAACCATATAAAATAAAAAATAAATAAATCATGACAAGCAGATCAGTGACACAACACACATAAAATACAGGCAAGTAGTTATACATCTGAAATCTAGTATTATAACAACACAATAAAATTAAGTGATAATCAGCATAGCTTCTGATATCATAAAAGTTCAAACTGATCCACTTTCAGTTTATTCACAGGCAGATAAATTGAGCAGATATTTGTGAGTGTTTTCATGAATCGCAAGAAATAATTGCCATGTTCTTAAAGGAAGATTAAGTTTCTAGCTTGCAGAGCCCAACATTGCCAGCATGGTATGAATCAGTTATGTGGTTTGATTATATTACAGGAGCCAGGCAATTCTGTGTGTCATTTCTAAAACGAACAGGAAAAATACCACTAAATTGTGCTCCAATTAGGATAAATATTCTTTTAGCAAAGAGTTCAGTATGACTGAACTGAACATTTGGAAAAATTCATCCATACACCCCCAGACACCATGTAAGAAATCACAGATTCTTTGGAATGTTACAAAATCCATAATACAAGACTGATGAACATGGATCTCAAGGCTTGCCTCTCATCTAAGCTGTGAATCCCAGTAAACCATGTCTGACCAATTAGTGTCAATTAGTGATTTTCAGTAAAAGCACATTGTAAAGCTTGTTTGTGGGCCTTTGGCTGTAACAAAGGTACCAAATATTGTGTACAAAGAAAACTATGTCAACTGTAAATAGTTAAAAATATTGAGATTCTGAAGGTAGGAGATGAAACCACGACGCTGGCCTGTTTCATTGCTTGCTCCATTCTTCCGTTTCATGGTCAGTTTTCAGAGCTGAAAAGCATCTGTGTGTGTATTTGTGTTATATAAACTGTTCATTCCAGGTTGCATAAGCTACTTTGGAATATTCCACTGACCTTATTCTCCATTTTCCTTTTGTTTCTAAAATGGGCAGATATCAGTCATAAGATTAACAACTGTGGCGACTCTGTGGCTCACATGACAGAAATAACAGTAAGGGAGACCTGAAGCTGTTGTCACTTGCTTATTCGCTGGGGATGGGTAGCGATGGGAAGCGATTTGTTGCTTTGTGGTAAATTCTTTGCGATCTCTGAAAGTATGCAAAAGTATGCACAAAAAAGGTTAAAAGACTTCGGAGGGTAAGAAACACTAAATGATAGCTCTGCACCTGCGTACAAGCTACCAGACCACTCAACTCGTGATGTTTCATTCTTTGGAAAAGAGGTGTATTAGAACAGATCACTTACACATATTCAGGGCTGTAGCCAGGATTTTTGAAACGCAAAGGTCAAAGGTGTTAGCCCTTACTAGGTGTGCCCCGTAATGAATCGTGGTTCTGGGAGTTGCAGAAAAAAATACTGATGACTTGCCCTCGGTGTCCTCAGTGGTAGGTACGGCCAGCCACATATTCCTATCCCAGTATGCTGCATTTCACTGGAATCACGAAATTTAAAACGTTCCCATGCATCTCTAACGTTTTTGACAGCCAGTTTGTAAGACAGTAATTTCTCATCTACAGCATAAGGTACACCATCGACAAAAAAAAAAACACATACTGTACATTTTCTTCTCATGAAAAATATCTTAAATCATTCATCACAGTTCATCACAATCTGTAAGTCTGATTTGCAGCCGTTATGTGATATATAGGCCTGTCTAAAAAGACGCATTCATTGCCATGCTGTGAAATGAAGCGTGAAACTTAAAAAGTAAAATAAACCAACAATTAAATATAAAAACATAATTAAATATAAAAAACGCAAATCCTAATAATTTCAGAATGGGTATACTGAGATTAATCAAGTGAAGGATTATACTATAAAACTAAATAAAACATTGCAAAGTTTTTTGTTTTTAACAGAAACGATGCTTCCCGGCGTTGTACCGACCCTATGCTGGCTGGCCGTGACGCAGTGTCACAGCATGGCAAACACTGTCACTAATGCGCCGTCACATAACCCCGCAAATTGCCTTACGAAATACACAGCGTTGTGTAACCCTAATGCGCGGCACACGCTCCATTCCCAGCATCCCGGATCGCAATGTCACCCCACTGCCTAATCAAAGTTTGACCTCAATATATCACGCTTTAATATACATATGCATGTACCATGAAATATCCTGTGTGTGCGTCGGTAGACTTCAGATTTGTATGTCACCCTGCCTTACTTGACGATCACTAACTCGCATCGCCCTAAACAGAGGTTTCCGTTTGCAGGACGATGCTGGCCGGTTTTGTAAGCAGCCGTTTCGGTCCAAAGGGGAATGAACTCCAGTTTCTCCTGATCCGTCCCCCTTTTTAACGCCGGGTCACTCCCCTTCTGCTTTCACAAATGCGAGATGCGGGGCGCGTAGGCAGGGAAAAATGAACATCGCTGAATGAAAAAACGGGACCAAGTAATTGCTCACGGAAAACGGTGTCAGTTATATAACAATCTCGCATGACTAAGAAAGGAGTAACAGCCTTTTTCTTTTTTACAATTTAAAACTGGGCTTCGAACTGGGTTCCCCATGTCGTTGTCGCGTTAACTTAGGTAAGTTGCATTAGTACTTTGCTTTTTGCTCTTAATTTTGCACATTGCGTCTTTTAGTGACACTTCGTCTTTAGTGTCAATGTGATCATACGTAAGACTCGCATCATACGTAAGACGCGCTGGTCTTACTTCTGCCAGGTGTACCGGTTTAGCTATGCCTGCTTTCACAAACATCGTTTTTTCTCCTTTCTGTATAATCTGATTTTGGAGCGATCATTTGTTTGCACCCCGTTATGGCTTTTTTGGTAAATATTTGTGTAATTTTATTTTTTGATTTTGTGGTCAACGCAGAGGTCGTTGGTGTTTCCGTAAAAGCCTCATACAGCAGTTCAAAGTTACATCTACAGTACGTCCATGCGGTTGGAGATAAGGCGAGTTGTGTTTCATAAATTTAAAGTGTACTCAGCCTTAAACAATTCTACTTCTATTTACTGTTTTAACACTGAAATCTGTGTATTCTCAATAAGCTTAAAAGAAGTTTATGCGTAAAAGAAATGCGCAGTCAGTTGTTGCTCTGGGTTAACATGAGTCATCTTTGTCAATGAAGGCTGGCTTTGTATAGCCAAAGGGAGTTGGGAGCAGTTATGAACAGGTTAGATATTTACCGTGGAAATATTTGAATAATGACCCGATTACAGTAATTCAACACTTTCATTAGGCAATAGTAATTAATACCCATCATTGGAGGAGCTGCAAACTTGGTGAAAGTTTCATTTGTTTTTCCCTGACTTCATTTCTCCACAGGGTGTGTTATTTGGTATGTCTTTGATATTTTATCTAGATTTTTTTTGTGGATAACCTGTATCATGCACAAATTAGCCTACTGTTGTGTACAGCCTTCAAAACAGTAACGTGAATGTATTACTTTGTCTTGCTTGCAACAAGAAGGCACCAGACACAGCTAGAGGAACTTTAATTATTTTGATAACAAATTGGAATTCCATTACTATTCTTGACACAAGCTGCAAAACTGTTCTTTCAGATGGCTGGTAGATACAACACTTAGAATTACAGTTATGCAGGCAGTTGGCAAGTTGACTCAGTTGGTTGTTCTGATGCCTCAGTCCTCCCGGTCGGAGGTTTTAATCCAATTGCTGCTCTGTTTGTAGGCTTTGCATGATAAGCCAGTATCGTGAAGGTTTCTTTTATAATTACAGAAGCATGCAGTTGACGCTTACTGGTGCCCAGTGACGGACTGGCATTCTATCCAGGATGTACCCCTGCTTTGGACACCGCACTGACTGGGACAGGCTCTTAATGCGCGACTCTGTCCTGCATAAGCTGTTGGATGACGGATTGCTATGCAGGCATCTTGTAATATCAGGAATATTGGAAATCTGGCCATTCTGAAAGAATGAACTATATCTTTCCCTTCTAAAAATCCTTTGTCATTCTTTGGATGATCGGTAGCCTTTTTGTTGATAATTGCAGAGTATTTTAAATGTAAATTTCAGGAAGCCCTGACTGGTTGTTAAGAAACAAATATAAAAACAACCAGATTTCTCAAAATTTTGGTGGCTCTGGCTTGATCTGATAAAGGATCTAACCTCACCACCTAGTTGAATGCTAAGATAACGTTGTAATCAAATGCGGGTAGTATCCCGCCAATCACACAAAGCCTTTCTTCTATTATACAATATTCTTTTTTTTTTGGTGAGGTTAAGTAAGAAGAAACCAGTTGTATCACCATCACCAAAATTCCAGAGATCTTTGTCTCAGCCCGGAAATGCCAGGTACTTGCATATAGCGTGGGATCAGTCACTGGGTCAAATATACATTGTGACATGCACGTGTCATTTATATCAGCATTTTATCACAGATTACTTGTCATCCATCTATCTGTCTTTCAACCACTTACCCAGGTCAGCACAGTAGAGGGACCTGAAGCCAATCACAGGATGCCAGTTCATCACATGGCGCCTAAATGAAAATCGTTACAGCCACACACATACACAGTCGTACTCTATGGTTAATTTAGCCTCCTGCTTTTCTTTGGACTTCTGAGAGAAACTGGAATACTCAGGAACCCATGTAACATGGGGATGACTCTACACACACGGGGGTGGGGGGGGGGGCAGATTTGAAAACACAACCCTGGAGATGATATAGAGCAGGGGTGGGCAATCTTATCCGCAAAGGTCCGGTGTGTATGCGGGTTTTCGCTACAACTCCCTAATTATATTACTAATTAGAGGACTGATTGGCTGAGGAGTCCTCACACCTGGGATTGAACAGCTGACCCTACAGGTTATCCGAAAAACCTACATACACATCAGCCCTTTGCGGATAAGATTGCCCACCCCTGATGTAGCGCGACATTGGCCACTGTGCTTCACATGCTGTCATTATTATTATTATTATGTAACCAGAAAATGAGTGATAGTTGTGTGTGTGTGTGTTATAGCCAGTGACATGTTATCAGATTTAACCCGACTGGCCCAGAATTGTCTTAATGTTTCGCTCCTGCTCTTGCTGTTTTCATTTCGCTTGACTCTGGTGTTGTTTGTGGTTGCCTGGATATCTGATAGTCCAGCATGCCTCTCATCAGCCCTCTAACATGGCAGTATGTATAAGCGGTGTCATCCGTTGTATTTCCTGGTGATCTCGACACTCCTATGGCAACATAGTTTCCTGGGCATAAAAAAACAAACACAATTTGGCGTGAAGTCATAAGGATAGATTTGTGCTGTGTTAAATGCCAGGAGAGTGATTGGTTTCTTAAAAATTCACACGAGATCATTGATGCCAGGTCCTTGTGTTTTGCACCAACATGACTGCGGGTGTTTGTTGCAAGTAGAAGCATTAGCATGCTGAGCCCTAATGATACTTCCTTTGTTTGTTGGACTTGGAACTGAAATGCTGCCCGTTCACATGACGCTGACCTTTAACCTATTGCAAGCTGGTTATTAATAATGCAGATGAGCGGTATGCTACCATATGGATTATCTTTTAGTTTTCTTGGCGACTGGGCAGAATCCAAACTTCTTTGTGTGTCTGTAATGTAAACTTTGTTTTCCAGTGCGGAACAAATATTAGCTAGGAAAATGCTTCACATTATGAGCAACAGATGCTATTGTAACATTGCTCTCGCAGATTTGTTACAGCCATTGGAGGTTCTAAAAACAGCAAAGATGGAGCACACAGCCTTTGCCGGAGCACATTAATTACACATCTGCTATCAGTTCTGCCTTTCTCAAGATCCGCTGTATTTTATTTATGTGGTTAAACACTGAGAAAATTAATTTCACGGCCTTAACAAAAGAGTTTGTTCTGGTGACCATATTACTAAATTGATCATGAAAGTTGTTACAAATACCAGCTCACCAGCAAGCATTAATATTTTACTTGGATACGGAATTAAAAATAGTTCAATAGTCATAGTAACAAAAACAATATCTGTCAGAGTTAAAAAAAAAAAAAAGAATGTACTTACATCAATGAATATCAAAATGGAAAAACCAGTTTTGAGTGTTTATTTATAGCATGTATGAAATCTGCTCATGTTGTAGAGGATTGTAGATTTGCAAGTATGATATATAATGAAGTAAAACTAAGCTATAATCAGACTTGTGACAAATGGGCTTGTTGACAGACATGATAAATGGCATAATGACCATGTTTCATATTGATCATTGAATGTGCTACTGCAGTCTTTGGCAAAACATTCAGAATAATAACATTTGTATATATTGTTTTTCTAATCGTGTTGACAGTGCTGAAAGTTGCGTATAGAGGAGAAAGAGACCTCTGACCTTGAAATTAAAGAGCTATGAGCAAACAACATCTGGGAAAAGTAGGTTATCAGACTATATCAAGGTAATATGGGAAAATGTGACATTGTGTTAGTCATGTGTACACAATTTATCTATTAAACTATCAGCTAGTCTTTGTTTATGAGTGATAAAGTCATATGTATACTCAAATCCAGTGTTTTTAATATTTTACTTTTTCTGACAAAATAGAGCATGTCATCCAAAATGGAGCTGTATTACCTGCATTAAATCCAATCTGAAGGCTGTGCTGAAATCTCCAACTCGACTTTATACGACTTTATTTGTTTTTTATTAGCTGGCCGCACTAAATGAAGACTTTAAAATTACCAGTGACTTTTGCATTTTCTTTATGTGTTGATTTTTTTCATGTTATCAGTCCTGGTCCTACCAACTCTGCGTGTAATCTGCATTTTATTTCAGATTACAACCTACATAATTAGCCTTGACTGAGCAGTGGAATGGTGATTGTCACAGGCTGAAATCATCTGCACTAGTCTAAACATGTGTTTTTGCTCAAAATACTCACACCATTAATTAGAGTTTCTGTTTAAGTTTTAAAATAAAACAAATTAAATCAATTGAACCTGATTTAGACTAATTAATGCCATAGTTACTAATTGGCCATATTATTGTAAGAATTGATGTGAGAATTATTTTTACATGGAAAATGGAATTTTTTTTCACTGAAACATCTTCACCATTATGTGCAACATCATTTAAACTTCGTAATTCAGTTAATCAGCAGATCAGTCAAGTCTAATTAAAACTGTTGGAATAAAAGCGCAGCCATTCAGGGAGTTTCAAAGACTGAGGAGCCTTAATGCCATTAATTAACACAAAGTAAGGAAAAAACTGGAATCTGCTGTGTTAATGCTGGTCATAGAAATTTCGTTTATAATTATTGCTGGCACCTCTATGAAGGGCAACTTAAAAATCCATTTTCACTCATTTTTCTGGATGTGTTTTTTCACTCAAGAAAAGCAAATTGATGGATCCAAGAACATATTTTGAGTTTTCCATTTAAGCCTGGGTTATTTTATTTCCCAAATTTCAGCAATTTGAGGTTAATAATTTGTCCTTTTTTGTCACATGCAAGTTTTTTTTTTTTTTACAAGAGACATAAGATGTCCTTCAGGGTATAGGAAAGAAAACGAGGTTTTGTTGTATAGTTTGGTTTATGTATCATTTTAGGTAAATGAACATGTAAACTGGTTAGTAACTGCACAATTACTGCAGTGTGGACGAACCCACACAGGAGGGTTTAAGATCAGAGTCTGGCAGTGATGGACTGATAAATCCTATATCATAACCATAAAGTAATCTTCTGTCCTAAGTGCAAGTATGATCTGGTGGCCTGAGATGGCACGAGTATGCGAGGCATACAGTTCCAGCCAAAAGTTTGGACACGCCTACCTATAGAAAGGTTTATTTGCATTATTATCTGCATTTTCGAATATGGATATCAGCACTTTAAAATACAATACATGGAATTATGTACTGGCCACAAAAAATATTACACAAAAACCAAAAAATATTTGTTGGGGTGAGACTTTTCTATGGGTTGGGACTTAAAAGGCTGCTGAGTTGGTGAAGTGATCCCACCACTGGGCCCTTGAACAAGGCCCTTAACCCCAGTTACTCCTTGGACTGGTTGACCATAAAGTTTCCTCTACACCAGTTTCATGAGACGGCCTCCTGAGAGGCTTCTCTAGCTGTCCCGATGGAGGTCCCGCATATATGCTGCATTTCCTCAAAACTCTGGTCAAACTCCTCCAGAATTATTCCTGCTGTCTTTAGGTCAGGTGGCCAGGTCATGTGATGTGACACTATCACTCTCCTTTTCAGGCAGCTTGGCTTGTCCAACCTTTTGACTGGCACTGTACATACATCCAGCATGGATATCAAAGCATCGTAGAATCACTGAGCAAGTAGGATTTTTAGCTTCCCAAGTTACAGAAGCTGAGGCAGAAACTAAATATGCTTCACTCCTTTTTATCTCCTAATTGATGTTATCACTTTGATCATCTAACTGAGACGATGTATTATACTCAAGGTAGTTCATCGTCAATGTCTTTTATGGAGATGCAGAATCCACTCCTGCCATGTATCCTCTGCAGTGTTTATATAGCAAACCCTCAAGTGGCCAATAAAATCTTCTATGATTTTTCTAGATGCTTTATGGTTGTAGTCTAAGAAATATCGCTTTAACAACCTCAGAGTTAAAAGTAGCCTTTCCAGTGTCATACCTTTGCACAGGCAGCTATTATGCTTCCTAGATCACCCTCCACTGCTTCTATGCTAATTTTACCATCTCAGGATAAACACTTGTTCCAAACGAATGGAACCAAGCAGTAAATTTTGCTTTAAGAAGACCTTGCCGTACAAGACCTATACTTAGTAAAGGTCAAACTGGCAGTCCTCACTGCAATGTCGCTTGGTGTGAACATCATGACAGAGCCCCACGAATCCTCTCTCCTTTTTTTTTTTATATCTGCCCTCCTGGGTTTCATCGATTCCTGTATTGAGTTCTTTACATAACCAGTATGCTACTACTTTTACCCGGCTTTATACAGCTTAAGCGCTGTCCAGATTAACCGGCTCAGTCCTTCTCCTGAGAATGAGAATGAGGTTAAGTACCGATGCGTTGAGGTAAATCATTCACTCTGCTTTGTACTGGGGTAGGTCTCCACCCCACAGCTTCCTTCCCTTCTGTAGCCTTCTTTCAATCTCTTCTACAGTATGTTCTCTCTCTCTCGCTCTCTCTCAAACACACACACACACAATCTCCCTCTTCCACACATTATAGTCAGGGCTAAAGAAAGTGCTAGAATATAGCCACGTTAATACACAAATGGTTTATATTAGCTGCACTGTGAGTAGCTCCTTCGTATTTTCTTTTCAGGCATGACACATAGTATCTCGGACGAACTTAAAAAGTACTTTAGCAAAGGTTCAGTGGCCTTTGTGAAATTTCTTGAATTCACTTTGAGAGGCAGCCTATGACATTCACTTGTAATGTAAGCCCCGAGGATCACATGTTTTTCATCAGAAGCTCCTCACTGGGGTTGAAAGGGGGTCTTTATCTTATTTCAGATAAGGGCTTTGTGCCTGTGAAGTTTTCCTCCCCTTATGGGTAAAGTCTGCTGTATTGTAAGCATTAGGTAACTATGACACTGCCTTTAATGTTGCAGAGCATGAGGCTGAGAAAGTAGGTTAGCGGGCCGTGTTCTGCAAGCTTAAACTGAACAGCAGCCAGAATACTTCCTGAGCAGCTTCATGTGACTTTCCATGCCGAAGTGGTGAAAGGGCCTCGCTACAGAGTTGGCCTCGCTACGTCGTACTGGCCCTTTAAGAAAACCGGTGTTTTCTGACAAAGCTTTAGTGAATGTTCAAACCATAGCTGTTAATTTCAGCACTTATCTTGTTTTTTAGATTGCTAATGATATCAAAGAAATTTATTTTAGTGACATGGCGAAGCTGTTGTCCCACCTCTGTAACAAAACATTGTTTAATTAAAATTAACGTTTTATTTCGATCAATACGTCTACGGATTCCTTTAAGGATTTAATTCAAAATAGATTTTAAAATACTTGCATTTTCTCCCTTAAAAAGTGTATGAGTTAATATTTTCAGGCAGGCATTATAAAATAGATATTGTTTCTTTTGGTCAAATTTTAGTGTGCTTAACATCAGCTCCAAAGTGTAATATTTGTGTCACTTCTTACTTAATGCACCTAGATGCTGATTATGATGTAACTTCAATGAAGACTAAATTAACATGATTTTTAAATAGCTTTACCTAAAGTAGATCTAATACTGATACAGCACCTGGTTCAACCAAGGTGAGTCACACACGTGGTAACTGTGGTAACCTACAATGAAGTAGGCTATCTGAAGGTTCTGGTGTTGTTAAGGGCGCCCTCTATTGGATGAAAATTATTTTTCACCTGCATTGCAGTGGAAATGTGAAAGGTTGGCATTTAGTTGTATTAGACATACTTGTCCTACAGTATATGTTTGGAAGCTCCAAAAGATGAATTACAAGCATACATTAGATTGAAAGGAACTGTATCTAGACTATACTTGCAGCTGTTATAAACATGTAGAGTAAGATATGCAGTCAGGTGACAGTGCAGCTCTTCCTTGGAACAAGTGTGTATTTTGGGTGATAATATTATGTATGTCATCAGATGCTCTGCATACAGGAAAGATCAGTCACTGGAGTGCTGATCTGATTTACCGTTCATCCTTTCCCTTGCAACAAAACCTAATTCTGTTATATGCTGATTATAGGTATTAAATAACGTCTTTGAGGGCCAGTGTACATATCGCTGTCACCCTTATTACTAGTATTGAGAACAGTGTCATTTGATTGTTTTTAGTAAATTCTACAGAATCTGGTATTTTATTTTTTTTTGTTAGAGTGGAAATCTTTACCGGCGCGTGCTGTGCTTATGACAGACCCATCTGTCTCATTTATATGGGCTGAAACAGATGACTGCCAAGATATCAGCGTTCAGTTTTACGTTCACTAAATCCTAATTAAAAAGTCAGCTGGACCCTAACCAGCTTTCACAGCATCTGCCCAGGACCAGACACGAGCAGCGCTGCCTGATGGGATGCCTTTGACAAAAGCACGTCAAAAAGCACCGTTTACCTCGTTATCAGCATAATTCAAGTGTGCTGCAGTCTCTAGCATCTCTTCAGCCTTCTCCTGGAGTCAGTCTTTGTGCATGACACACGTAGAGGTCAGCATGCTGCAGAGCTACATGACACACACAAAGAGGACAGTTTATTTAGCAGGCTAGTCTGGATATTACCCTGATTTCTTTAGGGAACGAATCGCTTTCTCCTTGAAGATATGTTACCCATGACCACAGTAAGTATTATGGCCATGCATGTCACCCTCTTTAACCTTCTAACTTCGACATATGGTACGTTCCTCATGTCACCCTCTTTAACATTTTAACTGCGACATATGGTACGTTCCTCACTAGTTATATAACTGGCCATTCCGGCGTTGGTCCCCTCTGCTCCAGTGCTGGTCTGCTCCCATTCCTGTGCTCAGTGACCGCAGACGTAAATCAAACCAAGCATAAAAAAGTCACTGACTGAGTTTCATTTGTGTTTTTTTTTGTATTCCCAGGACGCATAATTGTGACTCATTTGCGCTTGTGTGTATGTGTGTGTGTGGTAGTGTGCTTGCCTTCCAGTGACACACCAGCTCCCCTTGTTTCACCTGGCGAGTCGCTGCTTTCCTGTAACGTTATACATCACAGGTCTTTGTTGTGCTCTTATTAAAAAGAGTGATGATGTCAGTGCAGTTATTGTCACGTGAAGAAATTAAGTTCATTTGTTTACACACCTATACGGTGCATACTAACGTTAATGTTTTCACAAGAAACATCTGAGGATTTAATGTGTGGTAATAAATTCAGAATGACTTTGTGTTATAGTGTGACGTAAAGATCAAATGTACTTTATATGTGTGCGTCTTAAAAAATTTCTCTGTTTTGTTTGCGTTTTACTGCTTTATAGTCTCACTGTTGGTTAATATGTAGGTATTTATGTAGATATGTATGATTAATTATTAATGCACCCACAAATGACAAAGGTCAGCAGGCGGCCTTTGTGTGTGTGTGTTTTTTATAGGTATAATACATATACGTGTCTCTGGGCAGCTAGAGTTAAACAGGCAGGGTTCTCAGCGTCCGGCTGTTGTTTTATCAGTGATTTCAGCATTTAATTATTCGAAACCCAAGAGGTCATGGCAGGGGAACTGCAGATTTAAAAGGAAGTATATGTAATAGATTAGCACAATTTTGTCCATATATCGTAGGAAAGAGACCACACCAAACTTGATGAATTGCAGGTTAGAGGGGGGGTGTGATTACTTTGTGGCTAGTAATATTAGATTTTCTTTGAAAGTACGCTTCCGTTTTGCTTTAATTTACGCAGCTGCCCCATTCCAGCTCAATATCTCCAGTGGCTTCACGTCAAAATAAAGGTGGTTAAGGACTCCAGCCTGAATGCATTTTGAAATATGCTTCTGCATAAGCTTTTGAGAGGCCCGATCTGAAATCTGTTTGGAAATATTTCAGACTGTACTTATGCCAAGGACACGCAGTTAGGATAATTGGCGTCTCTAGATTGCTCATAGTGTATGTTAGCGTATGTATGCCCTGCGATGGACTGGCATCCTGTGCATGCTGTGCCCCAGCCTTGTGCCCTGTGCTGCCTGGGACCAGCTCCAGGACCCGCTGCCAACAGGGTGGGAGCTTGCAGTGGATGTGCTCATTCCCTGCTTTATATTCTGCTTCCATAAGCTGTACCAGGTGCTGCAGTTGCTTGTCATTTTTAACACTTTTTGATCAGATTTTAATAGGGTAACTTCACACCCCGCAAGTTCCTGTTAGTTGTTTATCCTGTAGGTTTAAGTGATAATAATCACATTTCACAATAGACTTATGTTGGGCATGAGGAAAGTATGTCGCTCCGTTTTACATAATTATAATTCAGGCTTGTGTGTGTGTGTTTTTTAATGTACTTGTTAATTTAGAAAAGTTGAAAACTTCTGACAACTGAACACAATCATTGTGTTTTCCACTGAGCATATCCTTAAGAATTTGAATATACTAATAATAACTGGGATAAACTGAGGATTTCAGTATGTGAAAAATCCCACATGGGTTTATTGATTCTCATTCTTATTAACTACATTTGATAAAAGCTTCTCTTTTTGGGTTGATGCAGGGTGTCCTCCTGGGGAACATGGAATCCAGTTATAGGCCCAGCACTCAGTGTGCTGAATCTGGCCCCGTGCTTTTCCAATCAGACCTCTAGCACTGCGACCCACATGTGCTGTCACTCATCATCATAACTGCCAGTATCCCTGGCTACCACTGGTCCAGTGTCACACCAGTGTGGTCGACATCCATAAGACACAGGCCTTTGATATTATCATTCATCCCAAGTCTGTGATATCGTATAAAGGGAGCTTACCACAGTCTCACCTTTTAAAAGTAATAAGCAATTATTATTAAACAATTCTGAAACATTTTATATAGTGTAATAATAACATTAATTATAGATTTTTTAAAATAAGAATGCAACCATACACTATCACAAATCTTTATTGAGACAGCTTTTGATAAAAAACTACTTTTTTAGTATTACATTTTTTTCCTTAGTATATATTTTTTTAATTAGCAAGTCGGTGATTAAGTTGATCCAGCAAATTTCTGTAATAGCCAAGTCATTGTTTCAGAAATTCTTGTGTTTATATTTGATTGTAACGCTATTTCAGTTTGTGGAGAATGCTTAAAAAGCCCCATCCCCTAACATCCCCAATGAGATGCGTGTAATCGACCGACTAAAGTGCATCCAACCAAAAACATCCTTAATTTCTCAAGATTTCCTAAGATTTCCCCATTTCCTCTGTTCCTCTCCACTTGATCCTGCTGTTCCCTTCCGTCTTTTCCGCTTTTAGAATTGCTGCTCATGACTCATTCCGCTTGAGAGGAAGCAGACTCATTCCTTCCCTGGCATAGTTATATATAGCCACCGAGCCACCTTTCTGATGCACTATCAGCAGGCTTAGATGGATTTCGAGGCAACTGAGCTGTTAAATCAGGCAAACATAACAAGGCGCTGACCTACTAACACACTGCAGGCTAACTGGCTATGCTTCAACGCGGTCATCTACTCCGTATTTTGGTTTCAGCATCTGATCTTTGACCAAGGGCTAGATTCAGGGTCACGGTGTCTTGCTATTTCGTTCACGATATTTTGTTTACATATTTTGTATAGATGTTTTGTTTCTAAAACATTTTAATAATTAATTACAAACATTTTCCCATTGTATTGCATCAAAGAAGGCTCCGTTCTCCTCTTTGACCTTGACCTTGGTTAGAATATGGATGGATGGCAAGTAAATTGCTGTATTGTACCATTAAATTAGAGCAGGGGTTTCCAACTCTGGTCCTGGAGAGTTACTATCCAGTAGGTTTTCTATCCTACTTTGGTTCTGATGAGCCACACCTGTTCCTGGTATTTACCTGAGAACAGGTGTGACTCATTAGAAGCCGAGTATGATAGAAAACCTACTGGACGGTAGCTCTCCAGTACCAGAGTTGGAGACCCCTGAATTAAAGTAATATGCCTAAAATTGGCACTAAAGAAAACCACCACAGTGGATCTCAACTGGTTTTGCCTCAGCACCCACATTATTCCATTAGTCATTAAGTTAAAAAGTTTTTTATTTGCATCTGTTTGTTAGTTTGTTTATTTTTATGTTTGTTAGTTTGACAAAAAGTGGGCCTGGGAGTGGTAAAACATAAAAAGATTTCCAGGACATCATTGCATTATTTGTGACCATAAAAGTCTGACATTACAAAAAATTGTCAATATTATTTTTTCAACCACACGATCTGTGACCCAATGAAAATGGTTCAGTGACTTAGCAGTTAAGAACCACTGTCTTGTTTCCAAAACAGTAAACAGATTAGGAGTCTCATAAAAACAATCTATTCAACAATCTATAATAATAATAATAATAAAAATAGTTGTTGTTTTTAGTAGTAGTGTTATTATTATTATCATTTTTTATGAATATTATTATTAGTAGTAGCAGTAGTAGTAATATTTGCCCAATGTAGGAGATCGCAGAATTCAAAAATAAAAAACATGACATCTTATTGTTAGAATGGACATATTCAAAATTGTTTGTATGTATGTCGGATTACCAAACCTGATCAGAAAACAAACACACTGGCTAACAAATTACATTACTAAGAAAACAATTTACAGTGAATTACATAACCAAAGAATCAACCACCACCCTGACTATTAAATGATCACTTCGCGGTTCTGTAATTGTTCATGTTGTGGTGGACATGCCACATTCTTCATATAAATGGTTGCTTTTCTTGGTTTTCCCGTTTGTGCTGTTCATACGCCGTGGGAGGGAGATCGTGTCTCCAATGGGCACGTTTCCATTCAGCTTCCTACGATATTGTCCCCATGAAACATTCCTTAGTTAATATGTTACCTGTTGTCCTCATCCACAGTAAATGTGCATCCCACTGTAAAGGCAGTTAGCATTTTCGTTCACTGTTCCAACCAAAAAAGTACCCTCTGTGCATTTGTGTCTCTCTGACTCTCTCACTGCTGGGATGGAAGGTGTGTCGCCCTGTAAGCAGAGGAAGAGGCCCACATTTTATACGGTTCCACACCAGAAAGTTGCCATAACAACCAAAGGAGACGGGCAGACCCTCAGCAGGGTGGAAAGGTGGGAACGGAAATGGCGGCATGGCGCATAGCAACCGGATGACAGGCCAGGTCAGTGTTGGTGTGCGGGGGGAAGCTGCAGAGCGCGGCAGTGAACCGACGTGTGTGTGTGTGTGTGTGTTGCGGATGCTTGTGAGAATCTGTAAGCAACGAACGGCATTCACCACGCGGTCTGGTTTATGGGAGTGTCTCCAAACATGTTCCTGCATTTGCGTCAAACCAGAGCTTCCACATATCGCCGTCAACTGACATGTTCTGACTTCTGCACTATTGAGTGCAGAAAGGCCATTTATGAATAGAGCACCGTCCTATTATCTAATTGCCTGACCTACATAGCTGAGAGGAGCTAATCTCTGTGTAGGAGGGAAATGAATAATGCAGAAAAAATGTGGGAGTTCTTTATGAATCATACATGATGCCTTGGACTACTCTGACTGAAGAAACGTTGAACTGAGGCTTTCTATCACACCTTGGCAAATACCCCTAATCTACAGGTATTCATTGTCCCTTTCTTAACAGTATTGATGAAGTACATGATAGAGGTCAGTTTCATAATCTTAAAAAAAAACGATTCTTTTGGTATTTATACTTTTATACTGGTGCCTTCTCCTACTCCCAGGTGGGGATTGTGGAGGACAAGCCATGCGGAGAGCTACAAGCCTTTGTGAGCTTTGTCTCATGTCTAACTGTACAATTCACAGTGAGAAATTCACATTCCCCGGCAGGGACAGAGGTGCCTTCCTTTGTTTAGTGCAGCGGAGAGTAATGTAAATATTATTTATAGTGTCAATACTGGAAAAGGGGATGGAAAAAAAGTCCATTAATAGTGGCACCCAGCTCCTGCAGCCTCTCTCTGCAGCGCTCTTCCTTAATTGAGTTGTTGTACAAAATAATTCTTTCAAACATAAAAAGTAATGTAACCTTGCGTTCAGTTAAAAACGGGTCACTTTAATTATATACGCACATTTGTTAATTAGTCTTTACTCAAGGTCCCTTTGGTAATTCTGTATAGATGGTGCATAACGATAGTTCCAATAATTATAATAGCAGTTCTAATCTGTGAGCTTAAGTGTGGTTTAACTTAGTGCTGGAACCCATGTTTTTTTATATATATTTATATATTATATATATTTTTTATATATATATGTATGTGTACTTATATATGTGTGTGTGTGTGTGTATGTATGTGTGTGTGTGTATATATGTATATATATATGTGTGTATATATATATA
>JABFEA020000002.1:1580947-1597337 GCA_019775915.2 Cyphomyrus plagiostoma | reverse complement strand
ATATAATGTATGTGTATGTATGTATGTATATGTATGTATTTATATCTACATTATGTACCATGGCTACTCAAATCACGTTGCTCAAGGTCCAAGCACTGCACCAGCCTTCCTTTACCTGTGAGCCACGTGTTAAACCTCTGACCAATCAGAATCAGTAATTATTGAACTAACTGCCGGGGAGAACGGAAAACACGACCTGCATTTGGAATCGAGGGCCAGATTTGAGCTCTGGTATATACACCCAGTGGCCAGTTCATTAGGTATGTCTGCTAGCCAATGCAAACAAGCTGCTGCTCCAAGTGGCCAATCATTTGGCTGTAACTGAATACATACAGCACGCAGATGGGGTCAAGAGGTTGATGCAGTGCGGAGGATTAGAATGGCTGAGGCACCTGGTCTAATCGATTTTGAATGTGGTATGTTTGTTGGTTTCACATTGCCCCCCCTCAACTGTGACCCTAACCTGGGGTGATAGATGGATGTTATGAAATTATAAGCTAATAGGGGCATGTCGTTTTGTCCCATAAAGTTGAAACTAAATATTATTATTGTTATTATTATTAATACTACTACTACTAAGGTGACTGACTGGGATCTTCTTCCGAGAACGATTACCATAAGCATATTAGCTGTAATAATACACGTAATCATGCAACTTCCTTTTGGAGTTATTTAATGCTTTAGCTGTGTGGTACCAGTCAAAAAATCATGCTTTTAACTTAAGAAATAATATTTTTAGTTTAAAGCAACATGTGCAATAAATATAGTAGTATAACAAAGGGCCAAATTAACCTGCCGTTTTCATTTTCCCAAAATTAGCGATTAGCGAAGCCTTTATGTATAATTCAGCCTGAGTAAAGCCAAGCGCCAGTTAACAGCACATTTGAAAGGAAAAACCATGAAATGTGAGAAAGTGGCCTATTTTTAGTCCTATTCATCAGTCTTTTGGTAGAACCAGCTGGCAGAATTCGCACATGTCGGCTAATGGATGGCGGAATATTGCTTGCATAAGGAGTTCAGTTTATCCCCTGCACAGTAACGTACACAATGCTGACCCTACCTGACCAGATGTCAGGATGACAGAGTTACTTTTATGCAGGATATCATAATCGCTCACCCCTTGACTGTACTGTTTCTATGAAATCTGTAATCTCAAGTTACAATTAAAACAAGAAAAGACTCTTAAATATCAGTCATAAATACCACAAAACAGAAAATGGGATGGTGTTTAAATAGCAGTAATCTTTTCCGTATTTTTTCTTTAAAAGTTACCCAAATAAAAAAATATCCCTCTTGGGGGAAAAAGAGAGCAGTTGGGTACAAAATCTTGGTTGTGAAGTTATGGACATGTACAGCTATAGGAATGATAAAGGGGTAATTACTTCATGGTCATCTACGATGTTGGAAGTTAAACATATTAAAATCAGCTTACAGTGTGTGTATGAATAGTTTGTTACTATGGACACTCTTTTGGTGGGCCTTATCTCCTGTTTCCTGACCTAAGGAAAAATACTTATAATGTGTAGGTGTATAAATTCTGTGTAAATAAAATAAGTAAATTTGAAGCCTCTACAAATCCAGAGTCAGAAGCACAGAGCATCCTCTGCTTCCCCCTTTATTTGTTGACTCGGTTGCCGTGACAACACAGCAGAAATCCAGCAAGCATTTTTTTTTTTTTTTTTTTAATTTATGACGTGATATTTCTATGTCAATAGGTGTCATTGGTTCTTATTACAGAACTACATCCCTCCCGACCATGATGCAGGAGATTTTCTGATTAATTTACCTTGCTGAATTGCAGAAGTAAATTCACCCGCTACCAGGACTGTGAATCAAAGGCTCTGAATGCTCTTTCTTTCATTTGTAATTGACTTTAAATATTTTAGCATCTAAATCTTTAAGCCATTTCCACAACACACCAATGCTGAGGCGCCTATGTATTCAAATGAAATATATATTATGGTAAATTTCATTTGAGGGGACACAAATAATGTAGTAGCACATTCTTACTGAATGTATTAATTAACCAGTAAGTTTTAGTTACGTATTGATCCCATGTTCATTCATCATTAATCAGTTCATGAATTTGATATAATTACAGTATTTGTTCCTGATTTGTACTTGGTAGTAACTGAGTTACATATGCCCCCTAAAATAAAGTGTCACCTAAATGACATATAAATAATATTAATCAAAAGCATGTTTTGCTTTACATAGAATAAATCTCCTCTCTCTCTTTTCAAACACATCTGGACACAATGGAAGGCAATGACCCCCATTGTGGGGAGTCCCTACTGTCAGCTAAGGTCCTACACACAAAGCAAACCAGTGCATTTTGCCTGATAGGCATAGCGTTCTATTATAACCACTAAGTGATAATGGCAATAATAGAGATGTATAAAGGTGCAGCATTTTCATTAATTGCTATGAATAATTTAGATTGGTTGACTGGGGCCCCTTTTATACAAGCCTCACTCAGCAAGCATTGCCGATCTCTATGCACCATTTTCATAAGATCATTATTGGAATTTTAATATCTCTTTAGAAATGCAGAGTCATATGTTTCCCATTCAAAGTCAAACGCACAGCCATTTTATTCATTCACACATTATCGAAAGCAAAGCACTGTTATATGCCAGTGTCAAGTGCCCTTGATTACAAGCTATAAACAGCTATTAATGGGTAACTATAAACCTGAGATACGCAATCATAAATGGGTAAGGCCAAATCATTAGAGTCTGTCTGAGTTTTCGAGAAGTTGTGGATTTTAGATTGCTGTTAAAAGTGACATCTCTTTCTGAAAAACAGCAAACCACTGTTTCAGGTAGCGGAACTCACCTGTTATAAAAGGGAGGGATGTCGAATGCTGGACACTCAGGTTAGTGATGGATTTGTGGTATACAGCCCTCAGAAACATGATTACCTCGAGGTTTAAGGACAAGTCTACCACCCTGTGAAAATGCAGTTACATATCTAGTGAGGAATCCGTAAATACAAAGAGCCAGTTTCTGCAGAATAATCGTTAAAAATCCTTCTGCACACAATGTTTAGGCATTCTTCATTTTTGTGAAGAAAAAAAGAAACAAGAAATGTATAGGTAAGGCTGAATACCAGTCTTAATGCATATAATGCCTGTTCTATGCAGGCAGTTGTGAACCAAATTCATTTTTCCACATCCATTTTCCTGAAGTCAAAGTTTGTTTTCATGAAAGAACAATCAAGCCGGAAATTTAAAGATATATTGTCTTAACTGTGTGCCTAAGAGGGCAGTAAAAAGGCCTGTAATCAGTTATGAATTAACTGCCAAATACAAATGTGATGAGAAATTGTTCTCTAGTAACCAAAGCTATAAGCTTTCATTGCTATTACCCACGCATAGGTCCAGCCAGGTTTGACTTCTCTGGTGCTTTCTTTCAGACAGTGTTTCGGATTTGTTTTTGCATGGTCATTTGCTTGCAGTATGTAAGAGATTTATAAAAATAGGTTTTTTGCACAATTTTGATGCAGCTTTGACTTTTGAATTATGAACAAACCAAACAAACATGTTTTATCTACAGTATAAAAAGCAAGGAATTTTTGCGTCTGCTTTGAGTTAGAACATGTAGATGTTCCGAGTTTCTGGTCTTGTGTGATTCTCAAAGCTTTTTGAGAAACGGCAGATTTCAGGATTTAAGGATTCATTGAATGTGGGTTAATATTTGTTCTTTGCTATCAAAGGTGGACATTTCAGGTCCAGAAAGGAAAAATCCAACCACTTGAGTATAAACAGTCACAGTTACAGAGCAATTAACTGGTTGGTTGAAACAAAGTCTTGTTCTGGATTTTTACATTCTGGACCTGAAATGTCCACCTCTGATTACTAACTAAATAACTAAATTTCCCGGAGGAACCTTCCCGAGGGATTAATAAAGATCTATCTATCTATCTATGGCAACTTGTTTGTGTAAGAAAGTTGCACATTATTTTTGTGACCAAATCTCCTCCTCATACGGGCATGACAAAATGGTGCTAGAATGTTTTGTTTGCCACAACTGTATATAATTTAGATTTTATTGGTGGTTGGTAAGATGCACTGGACAGTGAATCCTACTCAAACATGATCACATATAACAGTATAGCTACAATCAATATCACCCACTTTAATCCTATTATCAGATATTAGTTGATATGTTTTGTATCTTCTTATTGGGTCCAAGTGCTCTTACATTCACTGTTGCATTATGTTTGCCAATGGCCTGCTTTTCTTTTGATATTAACAAATGTTACTAAGAAAATGAATGTTGCAGTAAAACATCACCAGAAAACTTCAGTGACCCCGATCGCTTTCTTGTCAGTGGTTTGAAGAATGTTGAAAGAAGAACTTTTATTCAGTGAAATAGGAAAGAGCTGCGCCAGCACAATAGCTCTGCGAATAAATTCCCCATTTCATTTATTATAAAGGGAAATTTAGAGGAGTACTGATTTAAACATTAAAGATTTTTTCATCTTCAAGACTACACGCAATATGTAAGGAAAATCCCTGATCTGAATTTTGCCTTGTATTATAAAACATGACTCGATTATTCATTATGAAGAAAATAATTAGTGTTTCTTTCAATTCTTACTGGGAGTCACCGGTCTTGAAAGTTCTATTTATTATAAATTAGAATCCAAAGCTTCAAAGATCAATTGCAGAGGTGTGGAGGGAAAAGGGTCACGTGGTGTTAGCACAGGAACGACAACACTGATAGGACAGATAAACAGCCATGATGGTTTATGTTTGCCAAAATCTTTGTGCTTCATATCATGTTTGTTCCTCCTGTGTAATAACAAAATATTGGAAGTGAATGTTATGTATTATGTGTGCTTAGTATGCACTGAACCTACATCTCACTAAAATGAGTAATAATATATTTACAATGTATATGCAGCTCCTTTGTTCTAAGGAAACTCAATATGCAAAGTAGCTCTCAAACAAAACCAGTTAGCAGGCAAATGTCACATATCTTTACCTGGAAAAACACAATGCTCTTTGTTGGCTCTGTGTGTCCAGTTGAGTCAGAAAATTAAATAAAACTAAGGGTTGCTGAAGTACCTTGCTTTCTACATACCCAAACATCAATAAGTATTGTAAGTATTTCAGTGTCTGTATTCTTGTCAAAATGTACAGTACTTACTATACATAAATTAAGATGTACAATAAAACCCTGAAATTGAGCTTCAACATTTTGTCATGGCTTTTCAAGTCAAGAAAGTCACTGTAGTTGTTTAAAAATATCTTTTCTTTTAGTACATTTCACTGTGCTTTTATGCTGTTTTAGTCATTATTTATAAAGAAAGAGCTGTTCTCGACTAAAGCAGGAGGCGCATGTCATAGAGGAATTATTTAATTCTGCTATTGTAGTGGAATAATACTTATACCTGCATATACAGACTTTTAATTGTAATCCTATTATGATGTCAAAAATTGCTAATATATGCAGTTATGCAGAAACCATGGTGAACTACTTTATGACAAGAGCATGAAATGTATAGAATTTTTATTTTTCTTAAGCTGGATAGACAAATGGATGGGTGTATGTGTGTGTGTGTGTGTGTGTGGTGGCGAGGGGGGGGGGGGTGTATCATTGCTTCACTGTATAGCACTTTTGCTTCACACCTCCTGGGTTGGGGGTCTGGATCCCATCTCTGCTCTGCGAGTGGAATTTGCCTGTTCTCGCCATTCCCTGTGGGTTTCCCCTGCATATCTCAAATAAATGTGGTAAGGGGGAGTCTCTAAATTCCCCCCGCAGTGTTGACTGTGCGCATGTCTTTGCCCTGTGACAGACTGGCATCCCGTTAAGGTTGTACCCTTGCCTTGTGCCCTGTGCAGCCGGGGATAAACCTACAGCCCCCCTGTGACCCTCTGCGGGAGAAAGGATGGATATGATATATGGAGTAAAATGTTTCTAAGTCTGATATAATTAGCTTGTGGATAATTACCACTGGCTTGCATGATAACTCAGCTCTGTACTGGCCTACTAGACAGTCTGTTATCCCGCCCTCCTACCTGAGATCCTAGAGAGATTGGTGAGACATACCAAGGAGGTTACACTACCTGCTGCCAAATGATCCCCTAATGGATAATTGTGGATTCAACCTAGGATAGCAAAGCCCATACAGGACAGGACTGACTCATATGGCAGATGGTCCGATCCAGGAAGCCGTGTGGAATATCTCAAGTAGGCCACTGACTCCAGGACAGCTTTGGCTAAGTCATGCTGTACATCCCCATATTAATAGGGGGAGAAATAGCACACATAAACACCCCCTTAAAGAACACCTGCTGATGACTGCAGAGATGAACTTCTGCCGACATAGTAACTCCTTTTCAAAATACCATACTCTCAGATCGCTCAGATTCATACCATTTATAATCTGAGTAAACAATTTGCAAGTAGCTGTTATGGGTTTGACAATGAATTATCCAAAACTACTGAAACGATGTCCATACAGAAATTTACCTATAAGTCAACGGATAAACAAGTGCTATAAATAAATTCACAGAATAAATTCATTGCTTTTCTTTCTATGCATTTCCTGCTTATTTTACATCGGTAATTTCCGCGAAACTGATGACGAATTAAAAAGCGCCACTTGTTTTAGAATTAATCTTGGAGAAGATCTTCAATTTAAAGCCTCGTTTAAAATCGTCGCTGGATGTGCTTCCCTGAGTGATCGTATCTTTTTTTTTTTTTTTGCTTAGGGTGTACAGTTGTGAAATCTGTCTTCGCCTGCTAATGATGCATAAACGCCGAGATGCCGGCTGACCTACTTCGCCCAGTTCGCGGCGGCTCAGTCACTCCTGTTTACCAGGAGCTGCTTTGCGGAGGATGGTCGCGTAGTTTGAAGGCTCCTACGCGGCACTAAGCAGCTCGGACGTACGCGTACTCCCTGCAACACTGGGGCAAAGTACTTCATCATTGTCCGTAGCGTTTCGTTTCCTTCCCAGCCGAGTGCTGATCCTTGACCCGAATGTCGTTGTCTGCGGTGGGAAGTCAGGTTAACACTTGGTTAATGCGGGTAACGTTTAGCTATACCGAGGGCTGGAGAAGGAGCGACGATCTGAAGTATGGATGTACATGTCAGCATACTTGTTCAAGGTAGGCTGTGTGCCTCATGCTTTCATTTCTGCTGTATTTGCTCAAGATCTTAGAAACTACTTGGTTCCCATAAATCGGTTACTTCACTATTAAACGTCAGACTTGGGAAAAGCCGACGTTTGGTCACCGAGGTATTTATAAAGAAAGAGCTGTTCTCGACAAAAGCAGGAGGCGCATGTCATAGTAAAGATCAGTATTTATAAAGCCCTTAGATGGTATATTCTCAGTCATCATAGTAAACTAGGTAACTCTGCATGGAGTACAGTAATAGAGACCGGTGCGGCTTCAAAGTGGTTGGTTGCGTGCAGTTTCTTACAGTTATTTAGCACGCTTTTATTTACAGTAATGTATACATTTATTGGCCAGAATAAGTACTGAATGCGTTTGTGCTGTTGCTGTGTATATTTTAAAGGTATCCAGGAACCCGAGGCTGTTATTATAAATGTAGTCAAATCCTTACTGCGGCTTCACACGCCACGTTATTTAAATATTTCCTATAATTCTTGTGTACCATGATTCTGTGAAGCATTTTTTATTTGTTTTTGCAATGTCTTATGTCTCTTTATAAAGTACAGCAGGTCATATTGTAGTAATCGAAAACTACTTGTGTGTATGTATAATGTACAGTAGCTATAATAATAATAATAATAATAATAATAATAATAATAACTATTATTATTATTATATATGATAATAATAATATATGAAGGCTAAAGTGATGTGGGACTGGAATGTTAATAGTATTTTTGATTTAACGGGAAAAAAATAGGATTTTTAAAATCAGTTTTATCGTGGTTGATGTTCATTTATATGATTAATCGTGAACACGTCATTAAACGTAAATAACGTTTAATAATGATTTTAGGTGGCTAAGGAGAAGAGTAAAGTACAAGTTAAAACCCATGATGTGCAGCTAATTCATATACTAATCCTATATGGTTTTGATATAGAATAAAATAATATTCTGTTTTACAGTGTGTTAGTGTAACTTTGCAAATTTGTAACAGTTTAGTTAAATTTTACGCGCAACTCTTACGAATAAAAATGATTTAAAGCAAAGAATTTCACTTGTACAAGAAGAAAAAAAATAAGATTTACATTTATAACAAAGAGTGTTTAATTACAACAGTGCCTACAGTTATGCGACACTAAGTTGTTTCGGTAAGTAATTACAGTAGTGAAGTGTTTTGAGTTTTCCAACAGTTGGAGTTCATCGTATCCTGTTACCTTCATATAGCTTCACCACAGTACATATATCACATAAGACAGGGAGCGTAATTCAAGCCATTGTAAAGCGCATGCAGAGGCTCGGCAATTAGGCCTACGGGAAGTGTCTGTAAGACAAAAGTTTGTCACACTATTGTTATTCAGATCAATTTGTGTAATATGCCGGGAATGGCTTAATAAAACATGTTCATAAAAATACCCGGATAAATATATGCATTGCAGAGGTTTAATTTGTTCCTTCTGAAAACAGAAGACTGGCAGAATTAGTTCCACATGTGACTAAAATTATGTTTACTGCTAAACATTTTGTTTAAAAAGGAATTTTCCTTTCTGCCAAGTGAAGTTACAGTTTATTATCATTTAAACTAAGTGTGTATGTCATTGTATAATATACGAAACCTTTGATTTTTTTTTTGGGGGGGAGGGCATTCTTTTGGTTCATTTGCCATATTATGGATATAGCTGGTGGTTTTGAACAATTCTGTCATAACAGCACATCTTGTGATTGTGATGTCATAGTGGGCCACGCCTACGTGTGTGATCCTTCAGTGTCTTTGCTGACAAATGGCATGTACGACCCCATCTCCCAAAAAGTCGGGACGCTGTGTAAAATGTCAATAGAAACAGAATGCAATGATTACCAAATCATATAAACCCAGATGTCATTGAAAATAGGACAAAGACAACATATGCGATGTTGAAGCTGAGAAATGTTATCGCTTTATGACAGATATATGCTGAATTTGAACTGGATGCCAGCAACACGCTTAAAAAAGGTTTGGACAAGGGCATGTTTACCCCTGTGTTGCTTCTTTTAACAACACTTTGTACACCTGATATGGGATTTGAACTGTTGAAGAGTTATGGGTCTCCTTTGTTTTTTATTTTCATGACGCATGAAATATTTTCGGCAGGTGACAGGTCTGCTCTGCAGGTATGCCAGTCTGGCACCTGGACATCCCTGGATACAGCTGTGCTGTTCTAATACACACAGGATGCAGCTTGAAATTGTCTTGCTGAAGTACACAAGGCCTTCTCTTAAAAAGACCTTATTTGAATGGCAACAAGTGTTGCCTCTCTTCTTTAGCCTTTGAGGACACAGCGTCCATGATTTCCAAAAAAAACTTGGAATTTTCATTTGTCGGATCATAAGACGGTTTTCCATTTTTTTAGGATGGACGGCAGTCCATCCTAAACAAGTTTTGGGCTCAGAGTAGTTGGCGGCATTTCTGGATCATGTTTAGATCTGGTTTCTTCTTTGCATGGTAGAGTTTTGTCCTGCATTTATCGATGCAGCAATGAACTGTGTTCACAGACAGTGGTTTTTCTGAGGTGTTCCTGAGCCCATGCAGTGATGTACACTGTAGAATCATGTCTGTTTTTAATGCAGTGATGCCTGTGGACCACAAGATCAAAGCTATCCAGTATTGGTTTTCAGCTTTGTTCCTTTTGTTCCTTGCGTGTAGAGTCTTTTCTGAGTCTGATATAATGCACTGTACACGATGAAATTCCCTAATTTTTTGCAATATTATGTTGGGGAATGTTTTTCTTAAATTGTTGCACTATTTGCCCACACAGTCTTTCACAGAGCGGTGAACATCTCCCCATCTTCACTGCACAGAGACTCCGCCTCTCTGGGAGGTTCTATTTATACCCAATCATCTTACTGACCTGTTGCCAATTAACCTAATTAGTTGTGAGATATTGAACCAGGTGTTTTGTTTTAACATCACACAATTGTTCCAGTCTTTTGTTGCCTTGTCCCAACTTTTTTTAAATGAAAAAAATTCAAATTGAAATTGACCATGTATTTGTGATAAAACAATGAAATTTCTCAGCTTCAAGATTTGATATACTGTCTTTGTTCTATTTTCAATCAAATATGGGTTTATATGATTTGTAAATCATTGCATTCTGTTTTTATTTATATTTTTTCACAGTCTCCCAACTTTTTTAGAAACAGGCTTGTAACACAAAAGGAAGCCATCAAAACATCTTGCAATATTAGTGCACTATTAATGACAATTGTAGTACTATATATGATAGTTCATATGAGATTTTGGCATTGTGTGTGCATTTGTGTGTGTGTATTTTTTAAGTTATATGAAAAACTTAAATGATTGGCCTAAGAATTATAAAGCATAATCTTTTGTATGTATTTTGTTATTTGGGGAGGATGCAGAGATTTTACTGAGCCTTTGCGTAGAATTTAAAGTGTATTTTATAAGTTAGTGAGGTGTTGTATGCATTTCATTTTTTTTTAAGAAAGGCATTTTTAGTTTGTGATCTATTTTACTGTTGCTGTATCCTTCGGCTGCTAATGTGCAGTAAATGTGGAAGTAAACATGCAAGTTCACAGATGATTCATGTTTCAGAAATAACTAACATTTTTTTAGTTTTTTGGTAGCTAAATATTTACAATGTTAATTAAGTCAAGATGTATAATATCCACATAACAACGGGTGATAATGTGTACTAATTTACATTCATAAATGTATTCGACAGAGAAACCATTTTAATTAGTCAGTTCAGTGGTCAAATATTAGGTCAACATGAGAATCCATACTGGCAAAGTAAATTAAGTAAATATTGCTTTGCTTTGACAACACGCACTTTGAAACTAGGAAACTGTAGCTTAGAAAAATAGTTGTAGAGAGAGTATACTTTGACAAGTAATGTTAATGCATAAGATGGAATGACCTGCAGTTACTCTTAAACAATGTTAAATATGCATGTTTACTATCAATTATACAGCTCAAATAGAACACATTAACTGCAGATCCAGAGATGACTTTCGGCCAGTTAATATTTTGATTGATAGTCTTAAAAATAGTACTACTTTTGTGGTAATTTTGTGTGTGCAATTTTTCTCTTTTTGCCTATATAGTTGACATCTGATTCAGTTTGAGTAAATCTCTGCAGCCATTTCGAACAGCTGGAATATTTTGCTCAGGAGTGCCCCAGTAGAAACCCAGCTGTGCTTTGGACTCACAACACAGATCCCCAGAGTCCTTATGATCCCGCTTAAATGGCTTCAAGAATCTGGAAGATTATAGTCTTATTTCTGTCAGTCATATTCTCAAATTAGTCTTTGTAGCTGGATTTCGTATGGAGGGCTGCGCTTGTCATTGGTAGATGCGATGGTACAAAAAAGGGTGAAAGGTTTGGAAAGGCACATGGTTTATGTACAGAACTTAACTCAGAACGGCTGTATCCATCTCTGCCATTGCTAAAATATTTGTTGTGTCTCTTCTGTTTCTTTAGCAGTTACCAAATATAAATAAATATCTCTGCTTCAGAAGGTTGAACTACAAACCGTATGAGGGAGGATGCAGTTGTGGACGCACACTTTGTTTCTGAAAAAACTGCAATCCAAAACGCAGGCTGTAGATCGTAGCGCCAGCCAGGAGAACCGAATCCCAAACTGCAATCCCTGCAATATCTGTAGTCCAAACAACTGTCACAATGTCACTGTCTCAGTAAGTGCAAAACAGGAGAGAAATAACCAAATCCAAAAGGCAAGATCAAGAGCTAGGAGAATGACAGATTTAGTATAAGTCATAAAAAGGATACCTCAGTATTGTGAAACACATAATACCTCATGAAGAGATTAATGTAAAAACTAGGTCATAATATATACCACTAGTAAAACAAGTCTATTAGTCATAGGTGTGCAGGTAATCCAGAGATGGAGCCAGCACTTGCCCCTCCCAATGGCTGCCCCAGAAACCCTAGACCACCTACTCAGCAGGTGACTACAGGAGTGAGGAGCAGGGCAGTCTGAATTGGAGAGGTGCAGGTCTTCTATCACGGAAATGTCCAGGATGTAGTGGGCTGGTACCCAAAACTGCTCTTAAAGACAATAATTTTTCTGGCCTGCTAGAGTCTACCGAAGCACTGACAGAGTATGCAGCAGGTTCACCACTGACACCTTGAGGAAGGGGATGGTTTGGCTTGGATGGAAGGCTGGTTCATAGGGTTTTACTACACCAGTCTGAACTGGAAGATGAAGAGTAGGAGAGATCCAATATCAGGTGGATAACTGTAAATATTAGGTGACGGGGTTAATGATTTTAAAAGGATTGATATACCTGTGGGTGAGGGAAGAGGCAACTTGATGTCCTGAGTGGACCAGACTTGTAGTTTACAGTCGAACAAAGGGGTAGGGTGGCAGTGGCGGACAGCAAAATGTTTCTTTGTCTGTACAGCCTTCTGCAGTTGAACACAGGCCTTCTCCCACACTTGGCTACACCGTATAAATCACTCATCAATGGTTGGGATGTTGTTGACTCCCATGGGAATGGTGGGGGCTGGTAGCCTAGGACACACTGAAAAAAGGGATAATTGTACTGAAGTATGTACTGGTGAATTCTGAGCCCAAGAGAAATACCGGCTCCAGTCTGTTTCGAGGAAGAATACCGTCTTAGATAGCATTCAGTCTCCTGAATCGGCTGATAAGTCTGGCCATGAGTTTAGGGATGATAGCCCCAAGATTGACGGTTAACTCCTAGGATAACAGAATGCTCTCCAATCACATAAAAATATGCTTCTCAGACTTATATCCCAAACAAACCTAAAATCATATAAGGTAGTGTTAAATGTATCTTATGTCACGTTCACACTGCAGGAACTTGGCCCGATTGTAATTCCTTGGAGGCAGTTCCAGAACCCTTTGTAGTATCTACTCCAGAGTAGGTACTTTTTGTTCAAACACGAACTACTGGAGAGGTGCTGGCAGCGATAGCTTGTTGACTGGTTCACCAAAAGCACTGGCATTAACTTGGAAGCTAGGTGGAAGTACAGAAAAAGAGATGTAGCGGGTCAAAAATTTAGCCGATGCAATCATTTTTGTACCCCAGTTACATTTAATGTATTAATTAATACATTTTTTTCTTGCATCTCAATATTATTGCATCAGAAAATTTGATCACTAACCGACATATTGCTTGCCAGCGCTTATTAGTTGGATAACATTACATCATTTGTTATTCTGTGGAAAATGAAAAATTGATCTGCTGGCCAGAATTAATAAGGATCATGAGCATGTCACGTCTTGCATAAGTAAAACATAAATAAAAGGCTGTGTTCCGTTTTGATTGTGATCGATCCCCGCAATATCAAATAAAATGTCCTATCCTCCATTGTTTTGGTGTGACAGTGTATTTTCATATGAAATCTATATGTAAGGCTTAGCCTGCAAACTTTTTGTGTCTTCTATGATTATTTAGCATGAAGGTACCAGTTCCTGAAAGTTACATATGAAATTGTCTGTGCCAGTTGGAAATTGTCAGTGCCAGTGGAAATAAATCTTATTGAGAGGAGGGTCAGTATGGAGGTCTTCTCGGACCACATATGATATCTCGTGAAATGGGAGGTACAACACAGGCAAGTCTCTGGAGGTCTGTGGAGAGACAGGGCTACCAAATGGTTTCAAACTGCAGAGGGAGGGAATTCATCTTGGAATTAAAATGAATAAAGAATAAAGCCCACCTGAGCTCGCCTGAGGTTCAGTCTTCATGGAAGAACACCAGGTTCTGATGGTCCATCAGTCCCTTAGGGATGACTTTATAGCTATCAGTCAGACTTGCCAATGAAATACTGTTGTAATGCAAGCTTTCATAGGTAATTTTCAGTCTTCTTTTGTGGCCTAACGGTTAGGGAAGTGTGTTTGTGATTGAAAGGTAGCTGGTTTGAATCCCTAACCAGCAAAGTACCACTCAGGCAGACTGAGCAAAGGTACTGCCCCCGTGCCCTGCTCCCCAGGAGCTAAAATTGCTGCCCACTGCTATGTCACACATGGGTTAAATGCAGAGGACACATTTTGTTGCTGTCGTGTATCAGCAATGACAATTAATCACTTTCACTTCATAATATGAAGAAATTTGTTTGACTTGATGATTGATGAAAAAATCATATCATTCCGATGGCGGTCAAGCGATTGTAAGGAATTCAGTTTGTAACATCTGTGAGTAATGAGATTTTGATTAATATGCATCCCATGTGCAGGTTTCATTGTATGATACCTGTGTTGGTTGTAGGTTTATGTTTATCTTCCTGATGGGTAGTCCGCTGAATGCTGATAGACCAGAAGATCACACTCCCTTTCCTAGCCCACAGAATCCCTAATTTTCAACTGGTTCCTTGCATTTTTGCATAATATTTAGTCCCTTTCACCGATTGCCTGGAACTCAAGAATTTCAATGTGCCGTCTACTCAACTGGAACTGTACAGTGATCTCGACATTGAAATAAAAAAATATGCTACTTTTCTAAAGGTTTCCTTCTGACATTGTTTTAACATAGCAAGTGTCAAGTCATCCAACTGGAAACATGTTCAGTGTAGTGATGTTATTCGAGTAAGAAAACTAAAAAGAAAGAAAGAACAAAAAGATTGTTGAGGTTCAGCATGTCCATTTTTTTAATAACTCGTAATTGATATGTTAGAATGAGTTGAACTGGGAAATTTCCAAACCTGTCAGCTGTGCATGGGAAAAATCTGCAGAACGTGTAGTCCTAGGAAACAAAAAGTCCAACTCACAGTAACCTCTCTTCTTTAGCTGGATTCAATAATAGTTTATTCAAATTGAGTACATGGTTTTCTTCAGTATATTTTGGGAAGAATGGGGTGCAGGAAAGGGTATATCCTGGCAGCCAAAAGCACATTAGCACAGGACATGAATTAGTAACTCTAGAGTTATCAGGGCAGGTCAGGTTGTAGAAGATATCTAAATATAAAAAATGCTAATGTAATGATAATAGATTCAACTAAGATACTATAATCTATGTCAGAGGTGGAAAACCTGATCCATGGAGAGCCAGTAAGGGTACGGGTTTTTGGGATGACCTCTCAATCAGCCAATAACAGTGGGTCCCCAGGACTGGAGCTGAAAACCACTGCTTCATTACTGGCTGATGGAGAGGCCATCTCAACAACCCGCGCCTGCACTGGCTCTCCGTGCATCTGGTTCGCCACCCATGCTCTATGTTTAAATAGTAAACTAGACAAGTCCGTTGGGTTGTGGGCAAAAAACAAAAATTATCATAAAAAATATTCCGAAGATGAGAGGAACATGCAAACTGCATTCGAACTCCAACAGGTCATGGGGTTTTCTATTAGAGAGCACTAGATTGTGGAAGAAAGATGGAGTGATGAAGAAAGAAGGTGGCTTTTGGAACTGTATTGCAGTACCTGGCCTGCTGGATATGAGGTAGTTGGCTCGCCATCTTCTGAGAAATCTGGCATGTGTCAGTTCTCTTTAGTGGCAGGTAAACATCAGGTCATAGAGGAAGTTTCTCCTTGGCTGTTCGCTTTTATTTATTGTTGTTCAGAGGGATGAGGAACAGAACAGTAAATGAAAGCAATAAGGAAACAATAATAGGAACAGAAAACAGAATGCTTACTCTCGTTTTACTTTCCTGTTATGGAAACCGTTACTTTGCGGTGACTTTGCATTTGCAAGATGGGAGACCCGTACACATAAAGACAAACCAGGAACAGGAGAGGCAGGTGCGAATAATTTCTGGGTAGGAAAGCGTACATAAAATATTACACAATTCCCCCTGGCCCTAGTCAGAATGAGACACACCTTGTCCCAGTAAATGAACAGGTGGCATTTAAAATATACCTTTGTTCCCTGTGTGTCTCAAAGATCCCTATGCCCCTGTTTTGGATAAGCGGTTGAAAGATGCATGGAATTTATTCATTCAGATGTGTCAAGTGGACAGCTGATTGTGGTAATCTGTCTGTAGAATTGCCAATGGCTGGAAGTTCCAACCATTGACTACCTGGTCTTTACAGTAAGTGTTTAATGTATCTTTTGGGGTGTGGGGCAGTTTTACTTTGTTGTCCATCAATCAAATTTATTTAAATTTAACTCAGCCAAATGTATTTTTTGCTCTTTGAAAATAATAAATTGTCAGTTAAGTTCTCTCTTAGTGTACACTTATATGAATCTATGTATCAAAAACAAGCTGTGTTAGTGTGAGTTCCATAATGTTTTGTTTGTATAGAAGGTGTTTGTGTGTGTGTGTGTGTGTGTGTGT
>JABFEA020000002.1:1568713-1580847 GCA_019775915.2 Cyphomyrus plagiostoma | reverse complement strand
CCCCCCCCCCCGCCGCCCCCCCCCCCCCCCCCCCCCCCCCCCCCCGGCGCGGCCCGCTCGTGTGATTCTTTGTGGACGTCAATATATTTGGAAGTTGTTCATTTGCTGGGGCGTGGCAGCTTGGGGGCTCAATCCTCCGGGATTGAGGATAGAATCCCAATTTCCCTTAGTGTGGGCCTGAAGTTTGCACATCCTAAATCTGTCCTGGGTCTTTCGTTTTCCTCTTCCAAGTTTGTCATGGT
Organism: Cyphomyrus plagiostoma; assembly: GCA_019775915.2. Classification (NCBI taxonomy): domain Eukaryota; kingdom Metazoa; phylum Chordata; class Actinopteri; order Osteoglossiformes; family Mormyridae; genus Cyphomyrus; species Cyphomyrus plagiostoma. The sequence goes on along the minus strand of JABFEA020000002.1, from coordinate 1,580,605 downwards.
ATCCCATGTAGGGTGTTTAACCCTTTTCGTGAACTCTGTTACCTGGGTGAGGCTACAGGCGCTCTAGACCTTGTCCAAGATGACTGGCTGGAAGATGGAGGGGTGCACTTTTTAACAATGCAAATGATAAATGGTTTGTTTTTGTTGCACAGATCAATGAGCTTACCATTCAACAAAGTGGAAAAACAAAGATGGTAGTCTTGTATAATAGACTCCATTTATTTGCTTGTTTGTTTTTTGCAAGTCAATCTGATTCATTATAAAGGAAGAATATAAGTTTACTCTTGTCCTGCTTTTGCCAGATTGGTACTTCCTGTGATTTGTGAACCACACCAAGAATTTCCTTAATTAATGCTCAGATCCCAAATTTGTATTAATGGCAGATTCATACAGCTTGTTCCTGTAATGGACTGAAAATATGTAGCACGTTAGCTGCTACGGCACATTATTTTGCTCCACTCATTATGGAAGCTGTATTAACTTTTGTGATTCATGACCTGTGCGGGTTTTGAATATTTTAACCAAATATGTTTCAAGTGCTTTCAGGTGCTCATTTTCACCCTATACATTTGCAGCTGTATCATTAACCTCAATGCTTTTCTAATAATTTTCTGCTAAATTTTTGCAGTGCATCTGAATGTCGTTAATGGTTTTAAAGGGAAAAACAGAGAAGCGTTGGAAAAGAATGAGAAAAACAGGAGAAGAAGTGCAGATAGGCTAGCTGGGCCAAAAAAAAAAAGACATTTCAACACTCACCAGTTTCTCCGGGCAATGGGAACACTGACACGAGTCATAACATGTGCAACACGTTTACTTGAAGGCTTGATGGTCCCCCTCTGAACCAAAGTGGTGCCATACTAGTCGGGTAAAGCAATACCAGAGCACCACGGTCCAAAGGAATGTACGTTACAAAACACGGCTAAGTGCTATCTACAAAGCTGGTATGGTAATCGAATGAATCTTCAACAAGCTCTAATTTTCTCAATGTCTCCATTTGTTTTCAATGTAGAGAGAAAAAAATATGATAGAGGCCTTTATACAACAATGCAGTATTGGAACAGACTTAAAACTCTGCTAATTCATACCATGTTGGCTTTTCTTGAACTGCCACCTGATCCTATGACCACAGTAAAGAATTTGTTTTCTAAAAGGTAGATGTTGAACAATGAACTATTTGTTCAGAGCTCACAGCAAATAAACAGGATCTCACGCAGTTTTTTTTTTCTCTCTCTGTTGTTGCCGCAGACTATGTTGGAGCGTTTTTTTAATCACCAGGGAGATCATCATGAACGGAACCTTGAAATCCCATAGTTCTTTGCAGCCAGCTTGCCCTTTTCGATAATGTCCATGAAGTATTCAGACATGGTCACATTTTTAGGGGAAAGTCTTCATGACCAGGAAATTCCTTATTTGTGTCTAGGCATTTTTCAGTCAGTGTGTTTCGTGTTTCCTGGTGCACAGTGTGACATGGGAATACCAAGATTCATTGCAGAGCTTAAACGTGGAATGTAAATGTGCAATTAGTTTAGTGAGAAATGAAAAGGTGAAGCTGTTTCACTCATTTGAAGCTACACAGAATGCTGATTCCCTCTTTGTGCTCTACAAGTTCCTACCTACATTCTGAAGTAGTGTGACACATACTTCAGGTTCTGTGCTTTGATTGGTAGCCCTGATAGACTCAATGTTCATAACTGTTAATCTGTTATAAGAAATTTACAGCTCATACTCTCAGTATCCGGAGATGCACAGTATATAAATAAAAAAAACTGTAGTGTTTTCCAAAAAAAAGTCACCTTCAGGTACTAGCTGCAGTGTTTCTATTCTGAGTATTACCCGAAGCCAGTGAGGAGTAAAATTTGAGCTATGCAGAGTTTTTTGTAATCACACTCACCTCCACCTACTCTATGTAATCTTACCAGTAAATCATTGTGCTGTGCTGTTTAAATCAGTATTCGTATTTTGGTATTCCTGTGACAGGATTTACATTAAACTGCAAGTTCTAATCCGTAGTGCCTAAGTGGGTGAGGAGTTAGCATTTCTGCATTTCTGTTGGACCACTCTATAGGCTGGTATTTTTCTTCCTTTCTTTTTTATATCTGACCTCTGAATATGACTGCACCTGGCTTGTAAAATCTGCCGTGTTAAACCAATACATTTGTAATGGTTTCCGTTAAATTTTGGTTTATCTGATTAGATCTAAATTTATCCCAGTTTTGCACGCTGTTCAAATGTAATAATTCAAGGATATGGTATTATATGTATTATGGAAAGTTTTCTGTGCGGGAGATTATTACTCAATATATAAGGCATTCTTTATGTATATTAATAAGGCCAAAAATACTATGTGAAACGAATCCTAAACCAAGTGACTACCCACACATGCACAACTGTGGGAAGATGCATTGTCTATTTTAAACCTTCCCTTCCTGCCGTGTAAAGTGCACAACATGCAAATTACCAGAAGGCAAGAATCATTCGGCTGTTTTCTCAACTCTGCGGGCGTTCAGAGTTGTGCACTAGTTTAACCGCGCTACGGACACTCAAAGACAGAGAGCAGACACAGGTTTTCCTGCTTTTTGAACCTGCCAAACAAAATCAAGATTTTCTGATCTTGTTCGTTGAGACTAAATGTAAAACAAGGTCAATTAACTAGCTTTTCTGCCTTCGGGATCATTCTGGGTCAGGTGCTTTCTCACGTAACACTCCTTCATACGATAATCTAACATCTCATTATATGCTCTGTCTAGGAACCAACAAGATTATTCCGGCTGACATGAATTACTGTTAACGCAACAGTAGGTTAACTAAAAGATCTGTTCATTCTGTTTTCGAGATTGAGATTGTAACTAGATTTCTTTCAAAATTCTATTAAAAGCCAGAGTGTACATTGCTGTTATGGATAGTAAATATTACAGAACACCATGTGGCTTGGCAAGAAGGATCTAAAAATGCATGGAGTGTATAGCAGTGTTCAGTATGTATTCTGGGATGCGTGGGGTGACACTCTGTCTTACTTTTATGTCTTTGCTCCATCTTCATAGTTAGTTTCTATGCTTTTTATTTTTTCATGCATCTCGATTTTATAAGCCAGTGTGAGTTAAGTAGTACACATAAGGATGAGATGACCTGGCAGCCTTAACCGTTACACTTCCTGTCACCTCATCGCAGTTACTGCCTTTACAGTGAAGTATGCGCTACTTTTGTTGGGATCACTGTTACGTGGTGCAGTCACAGAAAACAGAAGGAAAAGGCAATTATGTTTGAGTAGACAGTGAACGTTGGGACAGAACTGTATCATGTTTTTGGAGGGAGCTGTGTATATTTGATAAGTGATGATTTTTAGGATGACCTAAATATTTGCGAAAAAGAGTAGCTCTTTTTCAAAAGGTGCTTTTTCTCTTTGAAAGCATAATTATCAGACGAGCTAATAGCTCGTGCTAATTATCCCCTGTGTTGTGGTTAATAGATTTTGGCAGTGCTAGATCCTTTTTTTTTATTTTCCTTTCTTTTTCAGAAATACACGGTGGAAGATTTACCTTAGCGCATAGTATGCAGATTCTCACAGGAAGTACTGCGTAACCTGTTCTCTGATTCAGCACAGAAACAGCAAAGGTTCTGTTTCCTGCTCTGGCACTTCACACCAAGACTTTCCGGTTATCCCCAGCCTCTGCGCCTTCCTCCACAGGTCATAGTCCTCAGTTGTGCGGCTGACTGTGACTGGCGTGGTAGACGGAGGCTAAAGAATCGGGCCATTTTGTGGGCAGTCCCAGCACAGGCAGTCTGAATGAGACAAGCTGGACTTCGGGGGGGCCCCGGATGGGACTGGGAGTGAGGATGGACAATCTGGCAGAGTTCGAGAGCTGCTGTCCATCGAGACGTCGAGAATGGGAGTGAGTTTCTCGCGACCGATCGTCACTCACTGTGACAGACATGTAATCTGCCGGGTTACCTGCTGTGAATTTTATATAAGCTTTTTAATATTCTATTTTTATATAATTAGTTAAACATTTATCATTTTAGGTTTTGGTTGTGATTTTATTATAAAGTATTTAAAAGATTTAAATTATTGGTAATATCTTCACAGGTTTACCCACAGTTGTTGAAATCAACTATGTGAGATGTAAACGTTTTGGCAGCTGAGATATGTGTCGTCACATAATGTTTTAATGTAATACAATTGCTTCTTACAGTACCAGCAGTTGCATGGATGATTTGCTGGAAGAAGATGAGAAAGACAGGGCGAAAAGGTACTTACATTAGTAGTATAATATTTAATAAATAAAGAGAAATATCTCTTCAGGTCTGATCCCTATGTGCTTAGAAATGAAGGCCAAAAGTGGATAAGGATGGGAATGATTCATTTGATGATCCAGATCGTTTATACAAAATTTCATGTATTGCAATAATTTGAGAGGATAATTATTTTAATGAATGTATGGTCAAGTCAAATGAGTCCTTCTCGCCAGCATTTAGAGAAAGTGAATGATGTTTATGGGGTTTAATTATCATCTGACATTGTAATTGGCAGGCCTCTGTATTTGATTTACCGTTCTTGCTTCAGTAAGCTAGTATTTTTTTTTTTGTTATCAAAAGGGCTTCTCGCAACAAGTCTGAGAAGAAGAGGAGGGATCAGTTCAATGTTCTCATCAAGGAGCTGTGCAGCATGCTTCAGGCTCAAGGTTACCCCCGCAAAATGGATAAATCCACAGTACTACAGCGAACCATTGATTTCCTGCAAAAACAGAAAGGTAAAAGAGAATGTATAATGCATCTGTCGGTGAATTATTGTTTGGCCTGGTAGAAGTTATTGAGTTGTTTGGGTTTCACTGTCACAGTACCGGAATACTGGACAGTCTGTCCAGGGCTGACCGCCATTAGCAATGGTGGACGTGGGCTGAAGGTGGACCACCACAAGATGTTGTAAATTGGTGAAGGAATGCCAAAAAGGTTTACTGATATTCTGTTATAGCCCTCAGAGTCTGAACTGCCAGAAACTGAATCCTAACACGCAAAAGCTGACTAATCGGAAGAGGGATCACTAGGATTTTCTGTTATTTTTTTCATATTATGCGCGCAGTGCTGGTTGTGTAGGGATGCTAAGCTGTTGTTAAGGGTGTTACGTGTGGGGTGAGTGAAGTTAAGGGTGTTACGTGTGGGGTGAGTAAAGTTAAGGGAGTGGTATGGGGAGAGTAATGGGCACAGTCTTTTATTGCAGTTGGGAAAGAGTTTGAGCTGGCATTGTCCGTTGGACTTACTACATTAGTGGTGTTCTGAGCCTGTTTTTCATCTTCCCTCTCTTTTTAGAGATCACCGCTCAGACCGAATCACGTGACATCCGGCAGGACTGGAAGCCGCTCTTTCTTTGCAATGAAGAATTCACACAACTGATGTTAGAAGTAAAAGCCTAATCTTCATCTATGAAATGCTCTTTACTCTTTGTGCAGTAAATGTGTATTAATATAACATTACATGCACTTTTTAAATTTCTCCCCTGTAGGCTTTAGATGGTTTTCTCATAGCTCTCACCACAGATGGCAACATAATCTATGTATCTGACAGCGTTTCGTCCCTGATTGGTCACTTGCCGGTAAGTAAGAATTTGCCCGGCATCGGTGGGCGATGGATTTGTTTGTGGCATGTGAGAGGTCTTCTGTTGCGAGCTGCAGTTAATCATATTTATTGCCCAACCTCGTGACCGTAGGACACATTGCCTTTGTTTCCATCACCGAGCTGCTGAATTTATAGTAGCTAAAGAAGCTTTCATATCCCACATTACAAAAACAAAAAAGTCCTGTCAGTGACTCAGTACTGTATATTTTTAAGCCACATTTTTTTTTTATATCTAGCTACCATGCAGCCTTATTTGAAACCTTTTGGCTTAAATCTTTATTGTATATTTATTGTAACTATATATGAAATAGAATGATATTTAAAAATGAAGATATAAACCCTAGATAGTCTGAACAGCATTTCATATGCTAATGGTGAGTATTCGTAGCTTATTCCAAGAATCTGGAAGATGCATGAAAAAATGACTCATTGTCGAATGAGTTTCTTCGTACCATTTGCAGTGCAGCCGTCAAACATACGTCTGCATGTGAAACGTGAGACATTCGAATAAACAGACTGTTAACTGGTTAAGATTCCCAAAGTAAATTCCTAGATTTGTTTCAATCTTGGTGATGTAAAACAGACGGATGCCGAACAAAGGGGCTTGTCACCTGACATCTCCATTTCCCTGGACATTTCTCCATGCTTTCCCCCATCTCACAAACCTGTGTTTAAATTGACCTTAGGAGAAGGATGTAGCTGATGAGCAGCTGCTAATGTTAGGCCATCATGTTTAACATCTCAAGCAGCTTTTCCCTTATATCCATTAAACTAAACATGACAACCCTGCATTTTTTCATGACTTGCTTGATAGTGGAATTTTTCCTTGTGCAGATCGTTGTAGCTGTATTGTGTTGGATATCTACGCGCAAATGCTCATTTTACGCACCAAAGTATTAGTGAGTATTAGTATTAGTGATTCTGAATGCTGTATGTTCTGTATCTTATACGAGCATATTTTTCTATAACTTTTGTATGAATTATGCTTCAGGTATTACGCAATGTCAGTGAGAAATATGGTGAATATCAAAGCCTGGAGAAAAAGGGAGAGAAGAAAATCAAAGCTGTTTTGATATGTAAACTGGTCCATGAGTAAGAGGGCAGCTTTTGAACAGGTTATATGGGAAAGTGATCAAAATTCACAGTGAAATAACATTTTTGCTGCTTCTTTTTATGTGTAAATATGATAATATCGGCCATATTTTCTTTGGTTTTTAAGCACATGTGTCTGAAGTATCTTCCTTAACTGTAGAATCTGAATATGTCAAAAATGCCTAGATAAATATGGAGATTACGGATCACTCTGGTTGGTGCGATGCACTTCTTCATGCGTCCCTAACAATCCACTATATTAAAGATACATATGAAGCAACTACTGTTGCAATACAACATGGTTCACTGCTATTGCAATGCAGTGCGATTGTGTTGAATCAAATCATATTCAATGTGAATCAATGCGATATAGAGCGATGCAAAAGAATATGATGCTATGCAATTCAGTACAGGTACAGAAACAGAGAGGGGGAATCTAAGTATATTGATTAATGATTAGTCAGAAATTATTGGTTACATTTCTAAATAATAAAGGCAAAGGGCATATACTAATAATTGTACAGTATGTTAATACATCAGATTTTACTGATGCATCCCGTGTTTGTCCCAAATTAAATCTGGTGCACACTTTTTAAATCGGGACAGTCGCATTGTGACCTGTTATACCGGTGCACCGAATCAATAAATCTTTCCATCCCTAAAAGAAACTTAAAAGTTAATTAAGCTTCATCTGCACAAGATGCAGATCTTATCACTGAGTTATGCATTAGCGCTGCAAATGCCATAATTACATGTATAATTGCCATCTTAGTGCTGCGGTTTGGCCCAGTAGTGTTTTTGGATTATAAGATTTATCTTTATCAATATTCACATTTCATTGTGTGCATGCAGAATCCCAGACTTCAAGGTGAATGTCTTTGTTTTGCTTTCTGGGCTACAAACTCAACAACATCACACTTATTTCCTGTTCCTAAATGTTTTGTCCATTTCATGTTGAATAAAAATGCCGAATATGGATTTCGAAGAAGTATTAACGACCTTGCAGCATTGGCTGCCTTTGATAGAGTGTTTTCTGGCCCCACTTTGTGTGGCAATGAGAAGCAGGGTAGGATTATTGAAGCAGTGTGTGGCACTCTGCTGTGTGTTTTTGATCAATTGATGTCCTTGAACATGGAGGAGGAAAGACCTATCATAGAGGTCCATTACAGTTGAGGGATAAATTTCTTTCATGGTGGATTTGGTACCATTAGCCTGTGGCAAAAATATTTTCAATCACCTGTAAGATTGTATCTAGAGTTTCAACAGTATTTGTGAGGTGTAGTTTCCTTCTTCAATATAAAGGTGAGAAAATGGAATGTTTCTGCAAGCCGTTATACCAATGAAATGTACCCATTTTGTGCATTCATGTGTTATCTGTTATTCACATTTACGCACAGACGTCGATTCCATTATTCTCATTCCTGCTGCTTGCCTGCTGCGTAGCTGTCTTACTGCAACCTCCACTCTGACACCAGAATTGAACAGAATATTTATGGCACATTTTCTGACAAACAGCAAATACGTTTTACCGATGGATACATGAATTTGTCTGTAATGGAGTTCACACATTTGCTCATTAAATGCATGACAGATTGCTCTTTCGTATCAGTCAGATATGGTGGACCAAAACATCTTGAACTTTCTCCCTGAGCGAGAACACGGGGAGGTCTACAAGCTGCTGTCGTCTCACATGCTGATGGCCGACCCCATCACCCCGGACTTCATGGACAGTGAGTGCCCTCTTTTCAGTCCGCTGGTGCCCTGTGGTTTCCCCAGAGCTGTGACTCTCCACGCTGGAGATGAGGCCGACTGCTGATTCCATTAACGGCCTTTAATTCTGCCTCTTCTGCGCTGCCTCTGGGCAGACAAATGTTGGCACGAGGGCTGTCTGCTCCTGTTTCTGGATTGCAGAAACTCACAGCTGTGCATTTTGACACTAGACAATGTGGAGAGGACAGCGCCACAGCAGACTATCATAAAAACATCTATATTAAGTGATTATGGATGCTTTCTTGAAATAGGTTAAAAAAAGATTGGATCGCTGAAAGTTAATACATTATTGCGGCGAAGGTCTGTACCCTGTCTGATGTGTGTGTAGTGCAATCTCGGTTCCTGAATGAATGCTTTCATAAATAACATGGAAATTGTCCTTCTTATTAAAAGGAATTTTGCATAAATACCTACAAGTCATGCAGACGGCTGCACAGGCAAGGTGATGCATGTTAAATCCATCATGTCAGTTTGTCTTGAGGGCTCTTCTTCTCATTAAAATGCTGATTAATTACTTGTATTCACCCATCCGATCTACAAAGTTTATTGGGTTTCTAATGATCATCTTGGGTAAGGATCCTGCCTATCTGTATGTACATTCTGCCCTTTTGTTTGCATCCATCCATCCATCCAATTTCCAAATCCCGGAAGCTACGGGTACAAGGCAGGGAACAACCCAGGATGGGGGCCAGCCCATCGCAGGGCACACACACATCACTTACTCACACATGCACACCTACGGGCAATTTGATTACTCCAATTAGCCTCAGACTGTGGGGGGAAACTGGAGTGCCCAGAGGAAACCCCACGATGACACAGGGAGAACATGCAAACTCCACACGCACGTGACCCAGGCGGAGACTCGAACCCGAATCCCAGAGGCGTGAGGCAACAGCGCTAACCACTGCTAACCACTGCACCACCATGCTGCCGTCTCCTTTAACTAAAACCACCATTAGTAGTTTGGTGGTTTTTATCGTAATCTGGAGTATTAATTGGATTGGTATTCAGGGAGCTGACGGGATATAGCACACCATGGTATCAATGTTTAAGAAAGCATTGAAATCTTTTATCAGGGTCTTCGGTGGTCCCAGGGTCTTCGGTGGCTCTCACAAGGTGTTAATTAAACTTGTGAAATTGCAGATCAACCTGCCAGTCGTTTTGCCAGTCTGTGACCTTTTCGTACCACATAAACTCCTCCAGAGATATTAAAATGTCGGAAAGCCCAACAACAGTGCCTGAAATTAAGTTATTAGGAATATAGCTAGTTTTACCATTTTTAACTCTTTCCACACCCCTCTCTGGCCTTTTGTGCTGTCGACCCAGCAACGCCTTCCGCCATGTTTGGTCTTCGGACAGTGTGCCCAGGCTCTGGTGTTTTACGATGTTGATTAATATGCCTCTGAAAACAATGGAACAATGGACCAAGTATCTGATTAAGGAGGCAGGATCTTTTTGCAGGTGGTGTCATATGAACATGCCTGATAGCTAATGTTTTGTTCACACAAAGCGGATAGATCTGGTGGTTAATTAAACAGCTCCGAAGCCTTCATAAGCATTACTAATGACTTTGCAAGAGCACTGTGAATTTAAGGACACTTAAAAATGTCTTTAAAAAGTGCTATTAGTCTGAATGTCGCTAAGCATCTGGAAAATCAGAAACATGATGTGAAAAAAACAGAAACAGTTACTTAGTGTCATTGTGTGGCAGAAGACTTTTTCATTAAAGAGTATTAAGTGGACACAAACAAGGCATTGTTGTGTTTCCTTCATCATCTGGAGCACAGCAGTGTAATGCTGCTGGAACATTATTATACTTTTCTGCTGTGGTGCCAAGCAATAGCAGTGTCAGATCAGGCTGGATTGATTTGTTTTGCCAATAAAATCCAGAACTCGGATTACAGAGTCGAAACACAACTGATGTCATGGTATAGAAATTCATGGCGCTTATTTGCTGTAGTGCGAAATAATCCTTAGTCCCTCAATATCTAAATGCCATCAGATTTAAACAGCGACAGAGCCATAATTCAAGAAGATGCACAAGCACCTCCTAGATTTGCAAATCATGTCTAAATTAAAAGCAGGCTCACCAGCCTGTCCCCTGGGTTTACTTCAACCAAAAGGCACTCGATTTTTAATTTGCAATTTGCATAACACAGTTAACTACAGACTTGGGAATATTAAGGGCTTTTTATTGCAAACATGAGGCAGTTTTTATTTTGGCGTAAGTCACTGCGTGTTTAATGCTCTGTTGTTTTGCTTGTGCAGTATACACTGAAACTCACTGTTTCAAAGGGGGACACTGCTTTTCTCTTAAAACTTTGCGGTATGTCTGGACAATGAACAAATGACATATTTATATTCCTCAGCCCCCTCCACCCCCCCTCGCCATCTCCGTATGTAAGCCGCTTCCTCTGCTCAATCACATCTGTATGATTTGTACATGAAAGTGTTCCGTTCCAGGCTGCATTTCAGATTTTGCGATGACTAAGACCAGTTTAAATTAATGTGTTTGGAGAGTCTACTTTTTCTGCCTTTATTTATTTTGGCTGAAGATCATCTGAAACTGACAAGAGCTTTAAATGGAGGGGCGGGACTTGAAATAGTTGAATGTTGACTATTGCTATTATCTGCTATTCATCCTGCAGTAGTTTTTTTTTAAGCTGTAATTTTGTATGAATAAAATAATTATAAGACCGCAGACTGTTCTTTAACCAACAGTAACCACATTATTACGTTTAACAGTATGCGGCCATCTACACTCACAGAGAGGGGGGCTGTCCGCATGTTATTTAATTGTTACTGGCTAAATAGGAGTGGTTTTTTTTTCTTTCTAAAAGGTTTACTGTTTAAGTATTGCAATAACAGTGGCTTCCCTCTTCAAATGTACTGCCTGTCATTTCAGATGAGTCACACATCGAGTTCTGCTGTCACTTAGCAAGAGGAAACATCGACCCAAAAGAGCCCCCTACATATGAGTATGTGAAATTTGTTGGCGATTTCAAGTTTCATAACTATGGTAAGTGTATTTATATGCCAAAAAATTGAACAAAAAATGTTAAATGTATTGTTTATATATATATATATATATATATATATATACATACATATAATCGAATTTTTCCCATAAGAAATAATGGAAAACCAATTAATTGGTTCCGTCTGTGAAGGAGGCATTCAAGTAAGAATTGCATTGTAGTATGACTCATTTCCTGGCCCGTACAATTTATATTAGGGCAGCGTTCACAGTTCGACTTCTGATATTCAGATTGAGTTCTAGGTCAAACTGTTTTGTTCGACTTTCAAGAAATTTGACTTCTAGTGAGTTTGAGAATCGAGGTACCATAAGAACATAAGAACTATACAAACGAGAGGAGGCCATTCGGCCCATCAAGCTCGCTTCGGGAGAACTTAACTAAT
>JABFEA020000002.1:1543805-1558617 GCA_019775915.2 Cyphomyrus plagiostoma | reverse complement strand
ACATGTGACCCAGGCAGAGACCAGAACCCGGGTCCCAGAGGTGTGAGGCAACAGTGCTAACCACTGCACCACCATGCCACCCCTAATTCAGGTCCAGAATGTAAAAATCCAGACCAAGCTATTGTTTCATTCACCCATTGTGCATAAAGAGTCACAGTCACAGAGGACTCAACTGGTTGACTGAAACAAAATCCTGGTCTGAACGTTTACTTTCTCTACATGTCAATATGTTAAACATATCAACAGTTGGACTGAATGTACACATTTGATAATCATGATGCTTGCTTCTCCATGTAATATTTCACTTGCTAGCAAATTGTTTAGTCAATGTGTTGGTGTGCATGCATTTTGTACCCATCAGGTTGTTGCGTGAACTATGAAGTAATTTCCTGCTGAAGCCTGCTGTGTGACAGAGCAAGGCTGCAGCACACAAACACACACACACACACACACACACACACACAGGCTGACACCCTCCTTAAGCAAAAGCACCACTGACTCATGGTCAGTAATCTCATATCCTCACAAATGACCTTATAAGACCTGGGAGGTGACCTCTGAAGTGGCTCCACTCTGCATGGGTCGCAAGAGAAATAAAGACGTCTGCGTGGTGTGTGACTGATCGCCGTTCACGTGGGTCTTCCAAGCCGTGACCCTCGGAGATCCAGCCGGGCCCAGCAATCTGTCAAACAAGTTGGCGTCGTCCTCGCGCTCGGCAGAAGGGAATCACAGCCAGCAGCAAATCAGAGCCAAGGAGAAGCTTTTGAATATTCATTAAGTAAGCCATTATAAAACTGGCCCTAGCACTAACAAACCAATCAGATATAAGGAATCAGATTGCAGGGCCTCTGACATTAATTGAGTGCAAGAATAGCCCATTACATAAAAAGGATTACTGAAAAATAAATATGTGTGTGAGATAGAGTGACAGAAAGAGTGCACCATGTACAGGGTGAGGAATAAAAGATGCTTAACATAAACAACGGTATGTATTTTACGATAAAATCATTTTCCCCCAACTAATCATACAGAATTTAAGGATGGCTTATGATCCCCCAAACTCTGTCTAATGGCTAACACTAGCATAAGCTTTCGAGGAGTCGCTCTCGTTCACGTTCAGCGGCATATAAAGCACGTGGCACGCTGGAACGGCCCCGACAGCCTTGCGAGGTGAACGGAAATGCAGCGTGGGTACCAAACGACGGTGTGCTCTGCACGGGCAGAGGCGGAAACAAGACAAACATTCCCACTTACGTAGTCTTATTCCAGACTCCTTTGTAGGAACATTATCAAACATATCTGTGATTACAGGAGTATATTTGCTTTCAGGCAGGGAATAAAGCTTCTAAAATTTAACACTGTGCCGTAAATGAGGCAAAGTGCTTATTAGTCAGTTTTACTGTTCAGCTTTACTGTTGGAGCCTAAAAACTGCAGTTTGCCATTATTGTAGTTCCCTGCTGCAATTAAAACATTCGTTAATGACAGGAAGGGCAATCGTTCCCTATGGAATTCTTAATTCCCACTGCTGGTAATGCATTGGTAAAAAAAAAAAAAAAGAAAGAGTCCAAAGAGTTTTAGCAGGACCTGTTCGACATACAGCAGACACGGTCTGGCAAATAATTTGTTTGTTATTCCTTGCTGGGGTAGAATATCTTTTATTTATCTGCTGCCAAGGAGAAGGTAATTTCCATCTACCTACAGTATGAAGGGTGCCTCAGTGCCGCCAGAGTCGACAGGGCAGCAAGAAGGACAGAGGTTAACAACCTCAGCTTTGGTGCCAGGCTTGTAGGAGACACCCCAGTTTTGTGGCTGACAGGCAGGTGAGAGTTTCACCTTATGGACTGATCTTAAGCAACTAAAGAGTGGTTATTTGGCCTAAAAATCCACACAGATTTGAAGCAATACTTGAAAATCTAGATATAACAGTTGATGAGAAGAACAGAATAAAACATTATAAGGGTATTAAAAGCAAAGCAGGTTTACACACACACACACAGGTTTGTAATTATATCTTTGTGGGGACTCTCCATTTATTTCTATAGGGAAAACCCTATATCCCAACATGACGACTTCAATTTCTACCCAGCCCTAACCTTACCCATAAGTAACCAAACAAAATATATTTTTAGTTTTTTTGATTGCATTCACAGATCTTTGTGGGGACCTGTAAAATGGTCCCCACAATGTAATATAAACATAATTCACACACAACCATACACACACACTCACACAAAATGTGTGCATATGTGTGTATATGTCCTTCCCTTACATAATGTGTGTGTATATGTCTTTCCATTACAGTATATAATGTGTGTGTGTATGTCCTTCCATTATATAATATGTGTATGTCCTTCTATTATATAATTTGTGTATGTGTATATCCTTCCATCATATAATGTGTGTGTGTGTATGTCCTTCCATTACATAATGTGTGTGTATATGTGCTTCCGTTTTTCATAGCCGTTTATCAATTGAAGGGTTACAGTGTACATTTAAATATAACAATAATATATTTTATATATCCATCCAGGAGCACAGGGGGCCTACAGCCTCTCCTAGGCTGTGCTACACCCTGGAATGGATACCAGCTCACGGCAGAGCTACAGATGTATACAGACATAGTCATGTATACAGACATAATGATCTTGTTATACGGCCCGGTTGGGTGGCTTATTAGCTATGCTGAAGTCCCATACCTCCAGAACCAGGGATTCAAACTCAGCCTCTGGCTTGTGGAGTGTGCACCTTATAGCCCTTACGTGGGTATTTTATGAGCACTCCAGTTTTCTCCTGCAGCCCAAACATGCAGTTGCACAATTTCATGATTCTGAATGGCCCGTTGGACAGGCACCCCGTCCAATGTGTTTAGAAGGATGCCATTCTGCTGTATTAGGAAAATGCGTATTGCTACAGAATCAGTTGATTTTAATGCGGCAGGGAAAAGCAGAGTTCAAAATGGAGAAGTCCTGTCACTAACTGCTAAAATGAAAAGTGACAGAAAGAATGTTCTCTCCCCCTCCTCTTTGTGCCTGTGACATGATTCTGTGTGACTGAGCTAAACGTGAGCAGGTGTCATATAGACTCTGGGCAGACAATGCCTGTGGTGTGTTCTTGGAAATGTCTTTCCACTTAATGTCTCCCAGTTTTATCAGTCATGGAAAGTCCTCTGGCTACACTTGATAAATATCAACATGACATCCTGACAAACCCAGGGCTAACACTTTAATCTGTGATGGGGATAATCTTAATTATTAGACAAGTATGACTGTAGCATACCCTCCCTTATGGACTTTATTAGGTAAAATAAAATGACAGGTCACAGTTTATGCAAATGAGAATGATAATTCTACACTGGAGAACAATTTAGTTTAATAGCCCTGTCGAGATAGAATTTCAAATTTCCTTTTTTTTGACTGAAAATGCCACACCTTTTGTTTACCAGGCATAGTCTTTGGGTATCTTGTGGAAACAGAAATGGGTCTAAAATGGCTCAATATTCTCAATATTGGAGGAAGCATAAATATTTCATAAAAGATATTTCCATGCCTAGACAGCATTTTCTATAAAAATTGTTGATAATTCAAACAACAGAATGGGTGGCTTTTTCTGTAATTTTCATGTGACAGAATAAGCTACAGTGTATCACTTCACATATTCATTTTATGTTAATGTGATAGGACAGATAAACAGGAAAACATGGGTTTTTGGTTGGGCGCGGGGGGGATGGTTGTGTAGGTATTAGACACGACTTTGGCCCCATTAATAAGTAATAAGAAAAGATCCCTTACTTATATTTTTTAATTTTGTTTTGTTTACTTTAATTCATCACTTGCAATGTTGCACAACAGCATTACATTATACATGAAAAACAATGGCAACTATTACTATTTGTCCAAAAATACAGTTTCTGACAGCCCACATTTCATCAATATCATACTCCAACTAGTGCATCTAAGTAATACCAACAATACAGACCCCAGAAGATTTTTAAAGTATCTCTTATGAACAAATTCAAAAACTGATTAATGATGGAGAAAACACATTTTTCCAGGTGCTGCGATCACTGATACAGCCAAGAGTATCTGCCGGGGCTGGAACAGAGATTTTGTGGTACGTGTAATTCAGCGTTTCCAAGGGTGAACACATTAATCGTATCAGTAGGGAGGCTATTTACAACTGAGCAGACCTCTAGGTTGTGATCATTAAATCACAAATGTGACCCATTTCTCAAATAAAGGGTTGGCTTCTTCCAGCTGACGTGTTTTCTATACTTCTATTCCGCATCTCATTAGTGCCCAAGAGTCACACAAAGAAGAGAAGACAGCAAGTTCTAAGTTCTTTAGTCTGTTAGGGATGTGTTCTCTACAGCTCTCATTAGAAAGACACTTTTTTGAATTTGTCATTTCAAAAATTATTTTCTCCCCAGAGCTTTTCTGGCACATGTCAGTTCAGCTTCATCCGTTATGCAATTTTTAGCAAGATTGCACAAGCTAATGCGTATCTGCTGTCCTGAAAAAGGGTGAGGAGATTCTTCAGCTCCCCAACCATCCCATTTCAGGGCACCTGTTTCGATAGACAAACTCTAGAAGAGTTTCCCTGTGAGATACATTGAACAAAACACACAGGGCAGGTATTATGTGTCAATTAAAGTTAATAAATTTAAATCAACATATTTTCAGAAGTTGATCTAATTTACATTATAGATTCAGAGGTAAACTACACAGATGTGTATTAGTGAAATTGAGACTAATAACTCTTATGTTTTTGTACAGCATGTTTCAGGGACAAACGTATTGTGTTGCATACTGTATGAAGAGATATTTTGACACTTTCAATCACTCAGACTGCCAGTGAGAAAAGCTTCTCTACCCTTAAATTTAAGAACAGGTTATGAAGCTCACTGACTCAGGTACACTTGGAGGCCTTTGTGCTAATGTGCACAGAGAAGGAAATCCTTATGTTGATAGATAATGAGACAGTAATAAACAAAGATTCAGAGACCAGTACTCTACTCAGGCAGCTGTTACCATTATAGATGGCTACTGTTATAGATATTATGTTTTTGTTGTTTAAGCCATTCAAAGGTAAAAATTTGTGTAGCAGCTTGTGTTTCGTTCATATTTGAAAAAAGCAAATAAAACCAGTGAATAATAAGAAGTGAAGTGTTGCCTCATTTATCCAGTTTTCACCTTCCTGAAAAAAAAGTGAGCTGGTCACAGGCATGAAGCCCCTGGGCTGAAAACTGGCTCCACTCCGGACTGAACTGGAAATATTTTAGAAAAATACACTGAGGTACAAGGCTTTACAGAATAGTGCATCATTGTAGACTTAACATGTAAGGTTATAATTACACGATTTTAATGATAATAGGTGCTGATCTAAAGTGGGCCGGTCTGAGGCACGAAACTCCAGGGCTGAGTTTGAGTCCCACTCCGGTACTGTTGGTAACCGATGTCTTTCCACCAGACATACTTGCTGCACTTCAGTGTGTTTCTTGCTGATTATTCGGAGGATCACGTGTAGCTTTTTACAAGTATATTGTTCGCCTTGAAACGCCTTGTGACACAGATTGATCATTTTATGGATAGGAGGGAAATTGTGGTCAGAGCCTCCTAGTGTCCCAGTTTGAGGAGCTCTGTTGTTAGGTGATTACAGTGAGTTCAGTGAGTTCAGTGATTTCAGCAAATCGGTCTTTTTTAAAGTTGCTGCACCGTGGCTTCACGCTCCTTTAAGGCGCATTGTTACACAGTTGTTTTCTCTTACATACTATGCCCATTTCTAAAGCTCTTCCCCTGGTTTTTCTGCAGACCCAGAGGGAGGGTAGCTCTTCAAAGGTCATTTTGTCAACAAGCATGCTTTATTTAGCCCCTATTATCTATGCTGCTGTCTTACATGCTGTGCAAATCTGTTTATGGCTTATTTACTATTCTTTGCAATATTACTGACCCTAGCAACATTTCTTCGGCGATACATTTTAGATTTGTGCGAACGTTCTTCAGAACAAATTCCCTAGCTTAGTATATTTTAAAATTCTTTATGGGATAACATATGCAAGCAATACTTTTGAGTGGCCCATTTTAGCAGTGTATGAACTTGTTTGTTGCGTGTTGGTATCGCCCCTGTGTTCCTCTCCCACAGAATTCTTTTGAGGCTTTGGTCACACACCAATTTCCACTGAAGGACAGAACGTCTCTCCAGTTTAAATTTCACATAATGCTGTGACTCAAGTGCTGTCATTGTATGACACTGGATTGGTCATTCATGCCTAAATATTCCTAGTGTGTCAAAACAATAACTAATTCGGTCATATGACAGTGTCCATTGCACGTAGTAAAATGTGAAATATGTGCAATGTTTTCACAAATTCATGCTGCTTCTACCCAAGACGGCACTATAGTCCTATGTTAGGGATGGTAAGATTCACTGAATTGCATGGGTGCACGGGTATAAAAGTTTATGATGAAACAGAATCAAACTATCTGTACCATCACGGTCTTTTGCATCAGCATCAGATTATGTTGAATCGCATCATGTTGAATTGCACTGCATTGCAGTGGGGGTGAATCATATTGTATCGCATTAAAAGTGTATATTTAATGTATCGGATCCTTGGCAATGCATCGAGATGTGTATCGCACTGGCCTCAGTGAAGGAGATGCACATCCCTACTATGTTTACAGTTCTATTGTTATTATGTTTACAACTCAAATCTCAAATCAGCTTAGGTGTATATATTGTCCGTTAATGCAGTGCATGATGGGATTAGTGAAAAGAAGCATTCCAGGGTATTTGTACAAATGACAAGTAAAACATCACTTCATTGGCGGGTTGTAGGTCGGAGCTGAAGGCCATTATTTGTCCTGTAAAGGAGATACAGTGGGGAGCGTCCCCAGGATGGTCGGCATGTCAGTGCACTGAGGGGATCGTTAGGGTCCTCAGGAGTTCCTCTGCACTGTCGTTGGCCTCAGTTCTATATTCTGTTGCCTCGTCAGACTTGTATTCGACAGGAGCTTCTCTGTCCTCTTTGCAGGATGCTACTCAACCAGCCAATTCAGCCCCTAATGCCAGACAGTGCTGGGACGTCTCAGGCCTCGCAGTGCAGCTCAGCCATGCAGCAAACCAAGTAAGGCTGGGAGAGCTGGGGCGGACCACTGTAACGCAGTGAAACGAAATCAGTGTCACGGCCCTCAGTATGTACTGTATGTCTCTGCTGCCCCATGGTACCACTGTAGCATGAAAAATTAAAAGTTTCTACCTGCCATACATTTTTGGCTAGTAACTATTAACAAGCTAAAAAGCCTGGATCGGTTTATAGCAGCAGTCCCACTCACCGTGACAACCTGAGTCCAGTAGTAGATGTGGTAACGAGCATTTTCGAGCCCCTTCATCCAGTTTTCCCTCTTCTCTCATCCAAAATCAGCCTGATGCAGTAAAGGGGTAGAAAAGTAAATCAGGAATTCCTTGATGGAAAATGTACCAGTCATGTGCCTGTAATCCAGACTGAATTGTGATTATACACTATAACGAATTCATACGTTTAGTTATGTATGTATTTCGACGTTTAGCAGTATAAAACTTTAGCAATTTACAAACGAGAGGAGGCCATTCAAGCTCGTTTGAGGAGAACTTAACTAATAGCTCGGAGCTGTTAAAATCGTATCTAGCTCTGATTTAAAGGAACCCCCACCCCCCCCCTTCAGGAGAAGCTGGTTTGCCCCATGCCTACAGTCTCTGCCCCCAAAACGCTAAGCCTGCCGTGCTACCCCCCAACACATGCCGATTCCCTCGCCCCCCCCCCCCCACACACAGATACACGATGGAGCAGCACATCATGGCGTCGCCGCTGCCTGTGCAGCAGATGAACTGCAGCGCCGTCATCGTTCCGTCCCCCGTCTTCTCCTCGCCCATCGTCCTTCCCCACAGCAGCTTCATGCCGCCCCTGGCTCACCCCGTCTACCCTCAGCAGCCGCCGCCTGCCCAGCCCTCTCTCCAGCACCACCAGCATCACTTCTTTCAGGTAACTGGCTCTCCTCCGGCCGCCGGAAAGGCTCCACTCCTCCCCGGCGTGACGCCTGTTTGCTTCAAACCCCGCAGCAGATGCAGACCCCGGGGCTCCTTAGCTGCGCGCAGACGCCAGCCCTCTTCCACGCGGCCCACGTGGCTCAGGCGGGCACCCTGGGATACGTGCCCGAACAGCAGCAGCACTGCCATCAGCAGCCCCAGAGCAGCAACCTCGCAGACATGCGGAACATGTAGCCCCCCCCTTCGGCGGCCAGCGTGGGACGGCAGGACGGCCAATAAACGGCAGAATTCTGAAGGGAACCCCCGACGGCAAGCCGCTGGCCGCTAAGACAGCTTGCGGGCTCCTGGTTAGAACCTTGTAGAACCTGTCTGGAGTGGCCTTACTTTGGATAAGGTACTGCCTTATTTAAATTAACAACTGTATTTTTTCTACTCCACACGTTTCAACTGCTTACAGGCGTTTCCAGAATGGGATCGTGACCTCTAATGACCCTACAGCTCCGTCCGATGGCGAGTATGGAAATGCCGCACCTTTGTGTAACTAAGCACTTACAGAAGGCCCATTGCACAAAGTGCAAAAACAACGTGCGAGCACTGGGCAATGGGAGGCGCTCATATCGAATTATGCATTTGGGATAAGTGGCTGTTAAGCTGTGATTTTTATGGCAGAATACTCCTTAGACAGACAGTAAAACAGAACCTCGCTGTTGCTGTGGTGAGAGAGATTGTGGTTGTAGCACCCAAGCGCACATTCACAGGAGTACCATCAGCATCTGTCTGATTAAGCTGAAATCTTGATACTCGCAGTTACCGATGATCAAATTTCTGTTTACAGTGTTATGTGACCATTATATAGAGCACTACAACAAAATCACTCAAGTATAAAACATGAAGCGTCTGGTTATTTTGGCTCTAGACCCCAGAGAATCAGTTCAGAACAAAGAACACACAAGTGTGTAAAAATGTATTTCTATCCTCAACGTATTACTCACTGAGTTTTGATTTCTTAAATTACCTGGACTTATGTCGTATATAAAAATTGGCATTTTTTTTCTTTTTCTTTTTTTTTTTAAGATGACTACATGTAGACAACATTTCTTTTACAAGCTGAGATATATTTGTAGTATTGCAAATGACAAAACCCACCAGTAATGTCTGGAACGGTGGTGTTGACTTGGAGGAAGGGTTAGGGCTTCTGCTTCTGGTATAAAATTACCGGCATCCTTGCTTTATTTGTAAAGTAAGTGCTGCTCCTTAGGCTAAACCGTTAGCTAAATTAAGGCCTCGGAAACATCCAGATCTCCGTCCTTTAAATCCCTCCTGCCATGAGCTTCGATACCTGGCAGAGTGGAGTTGGCGGTGGCCGGTCAGCAGGGCCCGTTCCGTGGGGGGGGGGGTCGGCAGGTGGGCCCAATCCATTAATTCACAAACTTGCCCCACCTGACCCAATGTGGCACTGCTTCTACGTCTTACATCTGTGTTGGACTCAATCCTTAATTAAACATACATTTCGGATATCCGTGACAACACCCTCTTGTCAGGTAATTTATGAAATCAGAATTCTCTGTTTTGAAATGCATTTTTAATCCCGGCTCGCTGGTTGCACCCATTTTTATGTTTTCTGTGTTAATGTATTGAGTAATTTTAGGTCACTGCCAGCTGACTAGCGAGTGTTGTGAAGCGTAGATGTAAAGTACTGTGTTCAAACATGCTGTGTCCCCTCAATTCACTTGTTGACACTGTAGAGCTCGCCGCACTTTCCATGTGTCATGTTGTACGGCTGGTTTAGATGTAATTATGACACCATTCATATTTACAGGAACTTCAAATAATCCCAAGAATCTATCCATTCATTCAGTTTCTATATTGTTGTCCAGTTAAGAGCTATAATACCAAACACTATTATATTATATTATATTATATTACTTATTACTGCTGTCCGATGGGGAAACATGCATCTTCAAAGATCTCAGAAAATACTTTACAAAATTAATCTAAATAAATCGAAACAACACAATGAGACCCTTAGCCGCACATACAGAAACCTTTACACGGATGTCGGCGTAATTTTAATGTTTTAAATAGACTTGAGTGGATGATCAGTGAAATAAATATGTCAGTATCAAGAAAACACAAACTAATCTCACTTTGTTTTCACAATTAACAATGATGCTAGTTAGTTAGCTATGTAGCTACCACCGTTAAGTAAAAATTGCAAAGTAATCCATATTACCGGCAATTTTGAAGTGTTCACAGGTACAAGTAAATACTAGTTAAACAGGTGACTAAATAAAGCATCTCTTGATCAATTAAATGTCGAATGCTATCAGTTGACGGAGTAGAACAAGCTTATTCCATCTATAGTAAAAAATAACAATCGTCAGAAAGTGGACAATGTACGGTTTGCGTCGGACAGCAATGATATTATGTTATATAAGATATGATGTATAACATATACAAGGGTGTCTTGATAGTAATGGCATTTTGAAATTCTCAACGGTAACCCTAGATCATCCCAGGGTAACTGCAATCTGTCATGTTTCCCACTTGCCCAGAACGCCCACGTGGCACGTTTTAGGCGAGTGACTTGTGACATCGCTGCAGTTTCCCAGTGACTCATGTGCTATTCGCCACCTGTTCCTCCTGCCATATAAATACATGTATATTTCATCCAGATCCTTTATACTGGTACCCAGTGTTTACCATTTAGAAATGGCAAAGCACATCTATTTATTTATTTTTCTTAACTTATTTCTTGTGTGTTGTATTTTTGCACCACTTTAAGGAGCTGGGTGGGCAGGGGGGGGGGGGGGCGTGATCTTATCAGGGATATATACACACATACACATATTGTTAGGAATATCCATTCACCTTCTGTCTGTTTATCCTGGACCCTGTCCCTGGCAGCATAGGGCATACAACCGGGTGAACTCTGGAAGGGATTCCAGTCCACAACAGGGAACCTACCCATGCATGCCGCAGGCAATTCAGAGACACCAGTTTAACTAGCTGCACGTCTTTTGGACTGCTGGGATGAAGCCTACATGGTTCTGGGGTGAACCTTCAGACTCTAGACGACAGAAATTTGAACCCCCGAACCCAGAGGTGCAAGACAACAGTGGTAGCTTCCGTGCCCCATGTCGCTAAGAATGTTATTCGTTAGTTGCTTATTAGTTCCTATTATTAGTTATTAGTTTCCTTTGAATCACAGTAAAAATTATGTCGCATGTATCTACTCTATCCATAAACAATGGCTAACCATACTTTCATATCTAAGATGAGAGATCAGTATAGCGTAGATGGGATCATGATATCAAATATAAAGAAAACAAACACTTTACAGATGGAAAAAGAAGATAGCTATAAAAAAATATGTAAGTCAACCAATCTACTTCATATAGCGCAATTGTTTGCCACCTAAAATATTGATGTAGAATAAGGTGCGATCGCATGTATTTCTGGTTGTCACTGTTTGCCTTCACAGTCAGTGTAGGCTCTGCTCTTGGGTAATTTGTAATAATCTCCTGAGGTTTTGTTGCTGTTTCTGTCCACAAGTCAACAAGTCCCTCTCCTGGGATTGTGTTGGCTGTGGCTCCAGGTTATTGTTATACTGCGTAGGCCAAGTAGCCAGTTGTTGAAAATGACCAAAATTATCTTGTGATGTGCCAATGAAGTATATTGTGAATAGTACAGTGATCCTGTAAATGTTCTAGAGAGAATGTTTATCACGCACTGATAAAATCTCATCAACAAATCATTTTGGCAAGTTGTTCCTCGGTGATTACAGTGTCCCACAAATCAGTGCTGCTCAGCTTAATCCTTGAACAGATGGGAAAAAATTGCAGTGCCAAATCTAATTAAAAAGCTCGAATTTCTAAAGACTTCAAAATTTAAAGCTCCTTTGTTTTGGGGGAATAAAAGTAGGTTATCCGCTTTTTATCTGCCCCAAACCCACTACAGAAATTTAGTGTGACCAAGTTTCATTTTTACATGTTGCTTTTCCAGAATGTATTCATGCAAATGAATGGATATTTAACAGTCTTTAATATGTTTATTTAAAATGACGATTAAATATTTTATACAGAAAAGCATGAAGCTTTCATTCAGTCACGTACAAAAGTCACTTTCTTCTACAGTAAGTTTAAGTGCTGATAGTGTCTGTGTAGTAATGCCTTCTGTACATGTGTAATGGAACAGAGAGTAAGTTAATTACATGACATACCATGGAATGTGAGCATAGCAGTTCATCCATCCATCCATTCATCCATCCATCCATCCATCCATCTTCAATTCACTCATCCAGTGTATCCTGCCAGTCTATGTAGTACTGCAGGGTATAAAAAACTTTCTTGGAACTTCAACCAATTTCCCCAAATGGCATATAAGTAAAATAACACAACTAACATAGTTTGTAGTTACTTATTAAGTCCAATTGCTTGTCAGTATCTATAGAAGTTACCAGCTCTCACTGTAAGTTTTCCTTACAAAGTTCTCATTGGTCTAATATGCATTTTGCATTCGTTTATGATTTGTGATGCTTACTGTGTGTTTTACAGTATTTCCCTCCTCTTGGATTTGCCTTCAAGGGTTTGTTTTATCCAGTGTTTCCCTTTATGGTCTTACAGTAAACTGTTCTGAATACGTGATCAGTCACGTCACACAGCCAAACCCGAATGTGAATGGAGGCACATTTGACCTGAAATATTAGTTCTGACGACATTCACCATTCCTGCCCATAGAATATTTGTAATGGGTGCTTTTTATTGGGGAACTCTGTGCTAAATCAGAGAGAAGTGAAAACGTGGGAACCACACTTAGGGAATACTTGATCAGCCCTTGAGGATTTTGTCACCTTAAAGGTCATCGCTTTTGGACTGAACTAAGTCAGTGGTCACCTGATTTTCCCCAACCTCCATTATGTCCTATGGGATTGTCATTATGGAGGAGAAATTATAGTGACACATACTATTGCAAAGTATGATTATATTAAATTGTGTGGTACAGAACAACGGTGTTTCTGCATAACTGTTGCAAAACAAATTTGAAAGTAAATTGTAGATATTGTTTTATATAATGTAAAAAATATATATTTAGAAGTGATTTATCTTATATGATGTCCTACAAAAAGAAATGCATTTGTAAATGTTCTATGATTTAAAGTAAAATGTATTTTGTAACAAAATGATTGAAGTGTCTTATTGGGGGAGCTGCAGGTTTTGTTGCTGTCGCAGTTTTAATGAACGGTGATGTTTGGCTTGTTTTTCACTGTACAGGTACTGTCAGAATAAGCTTTAACATATTGTTTTAAAATATGCTGAGAAAATAAAGAGTTTACGTTCTGAAGCTGTTTGGATATTACTTTTGTGACAGTAATATTTTAATTGTTTAAATATTTTAATATTTTTAATAAATATTTTATTTAAAAGAGGTGGTGCCACTTATTTCTTCATAAAGTCACATGTTTGGATTCAGGTATCAGAAGCCCTTCATCCATTGTCTGTAAGCAATTTACCATGAATAGGACAAGCGATTTGGTGACCCCAGGGAAACCCCATGATGACACACAGAGCCGTGAACCTTGGTCCCTGGGGTGTGAGGCACTAGCGCTCGCTAACTAATGTGCTGCTCCTATCAAGAGCCATACACAGTGGTATCTTGGTTCTCGAACTTAATCCGTTCCGGACTCTGGATCGAATCCTAAAAAGTTCGAGTTCTGATCGAATTTTTCCCATAAGAAATAATGGAAAACCAAGTAATCGGTTCCTGGCCCCCCAAAATTACACCTAAATATGTTTTTTTTTTTAAGCATTTAAACAGAAAATGAACAGGATAAAACAAGAACAGCATTTTTTTCTTAATGGCATCCAAAACGATAAAGATCTATTACCCCTGTCTTGCCCCAATCGTACGCCCCCCCGTTAACCTCGTGTGGGATCCCCATGTGATCGGCTGTTTCTGGTTGTTGACATTAGTCCTCTGTATTAAGTCCGCGTTTCAGTTTTTTTCCCCAGTCCGGTCATTGGGTGCCTTCAACATGCTTACAGCACTGGCTAAAAGCAAAAGCCTTCTGATCCTGACTCAATGCATTACGGTTAGATGCATTGCAACCTCTCACCCGGCTGCACAAACTGGAACCGCCTCCGTGACGATACACCTTTGCCCTCATTGGCTGAAAAGTTTAGTTACACGCATGACGTTTGCATCCCAGGGAGTTCCGATGCGTGATCTGTTATTTCTCCAGAATATCACATAAAGCAGTGAGAACTGGTTTTCAGTTAATTTACCTGGTAAAATAAAGTTTAAATAAATTACATAAATGCTCTAATAGTACACGCAAGTTAGTGGTTTATTTATTGTTAGTTACTGTAATGTTGTTGTAATGTCCCAGGATACAGGCACGGACCCAGATATGCGAGGAAAGGGGTTTTTATTTAGGAGAACTGAAACAAAGGAGAGCCCGCTCCGGGAAGGAGAGGCTCGGGCTTGCACCGCTGTCCCGCAAAGGGCAGCGGAGACAGAGAGCCTGGGAGCGGGGTTCGGAGCAAGCGTGGTGTCCAAAGGGTGAGGCAAGAATCGTAGTTGTGTAGCAGGCAGAGGGTTTGTTCTTTGGGTAGTCAGTCCAACGAGTAAAGACAGGGGGGACAAACCAGAGGGAAGCAGGACGTCGGACAGCAGGCTGGGCCGGGAAGGCGGGTTACGGACAGGAGCTGGGCTGTGGAAGTGGAACAAACACGAAGGATGCAGAGACGAAGGTAAGTAACAGGGCAGAGGGAGAGCGGGGAGACGAAA
>JABFEA020000002.1:1520180-1543705 GCA_019775915.2 Cyphomyrus plagiostoma | reverse complement strand
TGTTGCGCTGCTTTATTTGGTTAATCGTCCAGTCTGTGAAGAAGGCATTCAAGTAAGAATTGCATTGTAGTATGACTTATTTCTTGACGCGTACAATTTATATTAGGTCAGCATTCACGGTTCGACTTCTGATATTCAGATTGAGTTCTAGGTCAAACTGGTTTGTTCGACTGACAAGAAAGTTGAGTTCTAGTGAGTTCTAGTACCACTGGTACCACAATATTTTTAATTGGGATAGTAGCCAGTCACTTGAGCAAAGTGTCCTTATTGGAAAACGATTTACTAAAAAGTGATTTCCACTATTACACCATTAACATGACCACTCGGTAGGTTTTTGACAGTGTGGAGATGATCAGGCTGTTACACTTTACTCAGACATCCTCTGCCTGTGCTCCTTGCATAAACCGAGTTGCAGATGAACTCTGCACTCAGCCGTCTGGTGTTGATGTCCAGCCTGGTTAAATCCTCTTCAGATTGTGTTTATTGGCTTGCTTGCTGATGACCCGTTGCTGAGTAATGACAGCCCGCTGTCATTCTTCTGATTCACCCTCAGTCCAAATACACACACGCTCCTAGCCAGCCCAAACCAAACCTTAAACAAAATACAATGCAGTCACAGATTTTTATAAAATTGAGTTTATAAAGAACCCAAAAAATGATGCCAAAAGCATTTTTATCACATTATGGGAAGATTTGACAATACCTGACCCATACACACAGACAGATACACAGAAATAAAACACCCATGTTCTTATCGCTACCGAAAGGCCTAGTACTGTGTTATCCACTGGGAGCCAGCAGAGGGCAGTATGCTTTTATATATTTTCTACAATTTTCTCATCCTGATGATATTTAACAGAGGAAAGGACAAATCTTGCGCTTTCTTTGTAAAACCGCGGACACTTTTAGCGTGTTTAGCTTCAGTTATGTATTATTTGCCAGAAAATCTTACGACGGCAATTTTCCTCTTGATGGATAGCGTTTAAGACGACTGAACAGTTTTATAATATCTAATTTAGCGTTTCCAGCGAATCGGGTACTAGTCCTAATCGTCTGTATTTGATTGCCAGGTACCCCTTTGAAGTACAGATGTGAACATCCAGTTTTTCTTTCCACCGATCGAGCGGGTTTGTTGCATAACGGTGCCAGCCTCACCCCTTTCACTGGCTGGTAACATGACACCGCGGCCCCCGAGTAACAGGAGTCGCCTATTCGCGCACTGACAGAGGAGATAAAGACGCCACTGCAGCCCTCTGCTGCTAGCTAATGTGGTGAAAACAGGATATCCAGCAGTGCTCCTGGAACACTGGCCACGTCCCACCTCCACTGGCCGCATCTGCTCCTGTTTGTTCAACAACAACAAAAAAAAGTCTCAGCCAATGGTAAAATAAATAATAAACCTATGCGATTAGCAAATGTTAGCCCCATTGCACGTTTTTTTTACACACCACTATTTGTATCGATTTTAAAATAGTATCATAGTATGTCAGTATTTGAAATTTTTGTATTATTCTAGGGGGAAATGAAGCATTTTCAATGTTCAATTTAATTGCTTTGTTCATTTGATTTCATTGTAATAATACTCCACTCTCCAAAATCTCAAATCTAACTTTCAGTTCGAATTATGTTGTATCCTACAGTTAGAGATATGTGGCTGTTTGTTCTTTATGAGTTAATATAACGATGACCGTGCTGTGCTTTTCTTATAAATCCTTCTTAACTTTCATGCCATGTATGTAATTTCTGAAAAGTAGCTCACTGCACAGAGAAAAGAATACACATTAGAAATCACTAAAAATGCCAGAAATGAAAGATAACATTGTTGACACCAATGACACGGGCCACTTCTTACACAATATGACAATAATGGTACATTTATTGCCAAAAAATATAAAATAATATTATATATTACAACCCCATCTCCAAAAAAGTGGGGATGCTGTGTAAAATAAAAACAGAATGCAATGATTTACAAATCATATAAACCCATATTTAATTGACAATAGAACAAAGACAAAACATCAAATGTTGAAACTTTGAAATGTTATTTTTTATGACAAATATATGCTCATTTTGAATTTGATGTCAACAACACGGATTGAAAAAGTTAGATCAGGGTAACAAAAGACTGGGAAAGTTGTGTACTGCTAAAAAAAACACCTGGTTGAATATCTCACAGCTAACTAACAGGTTATTTTGTAGCAACAATTGTGCAACAATTTAATAATAATGTTCCTCCACAGAATATTGCAAAGAATTGGGGAATTTCATCATCTGCAGTATATAATATCATTAAGAGATTCAAAGATTCAGGTGGCATTGCATTTAATGCAGGCATGGTTCTATATTTGAAATCACTACATGGGCTCAGAGACTGAGAACATATCACTTTTCATTTTATGATTCGTTCAACAAGGAATTTAAATTTTGTTACTAATAAAACAATAACAACTGTTTCACTAAGTCAGTATGGCATTATAAGTAAAATGTCAATAATTTCCATTATTGCGAAGTGGCTTATATTGGACACAATGCATGGGAACGTTCAAAACAATTCACTTGTAGCAGTTATCACTACCGCACAAGTTACCGTATTTCACACCCTCTCTTGTATGGGAGCCAAATTTATACATAAAACCTTGAAACTCCAGGCCCAGATATGGGAAACAGGAAGCAGGAAGAAGAAACCTGAACCATAGAACAATGAGAAAACAGTATGACTCTTTTCACACATTTCATGAACTTCTTTAAATGGCGATTCTCCATGCGGTGATGTGACGATGTTCCCCATAACCTGACCTAATGCAGCCCCATCTCCAGGAACGGGAAGGGGCGTGGTGACTGCCTAGCCTTGGTCTGTGAAAATGGAGTAAGCTGTGTCACACCACAGGATCTGTAGTATTGTGACCTGTAAAAGTAATGTAGCAACCGGACTGTGGCAACGATTCTGTTCTGCTGGTGACCTGTTAGTCAAAATACGATTTGTCCTGATACTCTGTGTGGCCAAAAGAAACGTCCCCATTTCAATTTACATCAGGAAGTACTTAAAAGCCAATGACTGGATCATTATTACAGCTCAGCAACATTTTGCAGTAATAAAGTGAAGTCAGCTGAGCACCTGAATCTCCTGAATGACCAGGGTACCCCACTGATGTTTCCTTCCCTGTCGGCAGGGGTATATTCTGGGATGATAATGCCAAGATTCATTGGGCTCAAATTGTCAAAGAGTGGTTCAGGGAGCATGAGGGATCATTATCATGTATAAATTGGCCACCACAGAGTCTTGACCTTAACCCCATTGAAAGTCTTAGAAATTTTCCGGAGTGGCTCAACTCGCCTGCCATTAATACAAGATCTTGACAAGAAATGAATGCAAATCTGCATGAAACAAAATGTTGGTATGATACATTAGCTGTTGGCTGATAGTTGTGACTGGCAATATGAGCAGGATAATTCAGTTCCTGCAGTTTATTTTGAATTGAATATCTCTTTCCAGAATCTAAGTACAATTTTCCCATAAATCCTTGGTTTTATGACGTGGCTGAGTTAAGGTTCGCATAGGGTCTGGTCAGCCCTAACCTGGGATATTTTTATTGAAAGGCATGTATTGCACACAGTCAGTTGGTCCACTGTGACACAAGTTTCCTGCCATAATGAAACTTTTCCTGGCTCAGCACAGCCAACGGCTTTCCCACAGGATGTAGCTGAACGCAGACGGGCAGCCGCATTTCTGCCCTTCAGAGTTTTACATCTCTGTGTTCTTCAACACGGTATAAATGAACAGTGTGTTTAGGGCCTCAAGCTCTCCTGAAGTACAAAACAATGTCCAAAGTAAGAAATGGGTAAATTGTATGTTCTTCATAAATTAATGTTATTCTTTCTTGAAACTGTGGTGGTAAAGGGAAATGGAAAGGGAAATGGTTTCTGTAATGTATTTGGCCATGATTTGTTAACAGACAATAGACATCAATGCAGAAAGGGCAGGAGGCTAGTGACCAAGCAGCTAACTGGTTCATTTTATCACACACACACACACATACACACAGAGTTGTATAATCATATCTTTTTGGGGACCGCTCATTAATTTCTTTGGGAAAAATGGCAACGCTAACTGCAACCATGACAACCTTAATCCCTACCCAGCCCTAACCATAACCATAAGTAACCAGGAAAAATACAAGAGTTTTGGCATTTTTAGTTTTTAGTCACGGATTTTTATAAAACGGAGTCTTCCTATATGGGGACCAGGAAACCATATGGTAAAACACAGGTATTCATCACGTTGTGGGGACATTTGGTTTTTTGTCTGCTTCTTCAACAGCATGGCATATAAAACACCTAAAATATTTGAGAAAAATATGTTTTAATATTGTCGGGTTTGTTAAATACCACTTTATTACAATATGTATTAATGACATAGCTTGAATGGTGTACAAAACTAGGCGTAGAACAGGAGTTGATTCCCAAATACTTATGCAGCATGTTATGATTAACGTGTGGGTTGGGTAGCACATTAATTAACAATGGAGATAAAACACCACATTATTTACGAAGGGTTTGAGAAACAATCTTCCCTGTGGTTTGAAAATGGCAGTTTCCTCTAAAAATATCAGCACAGACTCCAGCATTAAATGACTTTGCCTTAAAGAAGCTGGTTGTAGCTTTCAGGTAACTACACATGACGAAACATCAGATCTTCAGGTCTTGTTTGGTCTTATTGTTGCTTTGCTTGTTGGATTGGCAGGATGTTTGCTGATTCTCTATTGTCAAATCTGACCCTGACCTTGAATTATTTATTAAGTTATTTGCCTCATGATTGTGATCCCACTCCATGGCTAAATTGTCCCTGTTTTGCTGGTTCGCTATTTTGCTGCTGTACGAATGAGAAATGGATCCTGCCTCAGTCACAGGGGAACGGCTAGTATTGGATTTACGTAACTGCTGCACGGACTGATACTCAGGGTATTCGTTATAACTGGGCAGAAATGGTACGGCAATTTTTTCTTGGGATTTAACTACAGGGTTGACTTCAGGCTGAGCTGTTCTGTGCTTCTGTCTGTGCCAGCACTTGGTGACGCACAAGTGAAATATCTCCATGAGGTTCAGCAGCAGTGAGATGCAGGCCACCACCAGCATGAACTGAATGAAGATGGTCTTCTCAGTGGGCCGTGAGATGTAGCAGTTAACTGGCTGGGGGCAAGGGGACTCCTTGCAGACGTAGACAGGCTTGAGTTTGAAGTCATAGAGGAGATATTGGCCCACAATGAATCCAACCTCGAAGATGGTCTTGAAGACGATGTTGAAAACGTATGTGCGTAAGATGCTCCCTTGCAGGCGGATCTCGCCAAGTTCATTGCGGACAACAACCACCTTTGTCTTTTCGTCTGGCAGTAAAGGCTGCTTGTCACCCTCACGGAACTTCTGCTCTTGCTTTCGCCTTTTCTTCTCCTCCACGCGTATCAGATGCAGGATGTGGCCCAAGTAGATGAGTGTCGGCGTGGAGACGAAGATGATCTGGAGCACCCAGAAACGGACGTGAGAGATGGGGAAGGTGTAATCGTAGCAGACATTCTGGCAGCCGGGCTGCTTGGTGTCGCAGCTGAAGCCCGACTGCTCGTCTCCCCACACCCTCTCGGCCGCAGTCCCCAGGATCAGGATGCGAAAGATGAAGAGCACGGTCAGCCAGACCTTGCCCACCACAGTAGAGTGAGTCTGGGCGCTCTCCAACAGCCTTCCAAGTAAATTCCAGTCTCCCATCAATGCCTGTCCACAGACCAAGCGCTGCACAGAAACACAAGGCAGAGACCTTAACTAACGATAATAAGGCTATATTTTTTTATAAGTAACAAGTATTCTCATTATTTAATAAAAATAAGTATTAAAGCATAATTTCTACATGATATGGGGTTTGAGACTGTATCATTGTTTTTTTACATTTAACGATTTTACTTGAAGCTGTCATCTATAATGCACCATAGATATACTGTAGCTTCATAATGCATTATAATAATAATTGATACTTTATTGATCACCGTGGGGAAATTCTCTTTACGCCTCCCCCAACTTGTAGAGTGAGCTGGCCGCGAAGGGCAGCCACCTGTTGGGGCGCACAGGGAGCTGGGGGTTAAGGGCCTTGTTCAAGGACCTGCAGACGTGCTGAGGATGGGTTTGAACCGGCGACCCTCTGAGCACAGGCACACAGGCTTAGCCCACTGATTGTCGGTATAAAAACGAATAAAACATTACAGTATTTTTTTTTGATGGTCATAATATGCATTATAATGGTCGGTATAAGCATTAAGGATATTTATCATGCATTAAAGATGAGAGCTTCATAAAGCATCCATAATGTATAATAAATATGGCTATAATGTGCTTTTTGAATGTATCATAATGTGTTATTAATGTGTTCATTCTTATATGATTCTTATAGACATGGAATTCATAGAAAGTGTCACCAACGCCTGCAACTCAATTTTAGCCGAACTACAGCCGACTTCTTCACTTGAATTTTCTTCCCTTTCTTCACATCGTCAAATTGCTAAATATCGATCACTTCAGAGTTTCCAGCTCTCTCAAGCATTAATTTCAACACTCAACACAATTTGAACATCATCAGAAACAAGGGGATGGAACAAGGAGACCTCATGGTACCAAACTCCTCAGTTGGTCTTCTCAGCGCGGGCATGTTTTCGATCATTTCAGGAGGCGCAGATACAAAGTCTAGTTTTCTCGCAGTCGCCTGAGACATGAGACACGACTCTGCTAAATTTGTTACTCAGTTCTGTTCGCAACCTTTTTTCTGTACTACACTACATGTGTGCCTGTGTGTTAGCCTTCTCCGGCTGTTTAGTTTCCAAGGAAAACAAGTTTAATCCACTCACTCAATTTTTGACTTTCTACTTTTACAATATTACTGTTTTGTGTGTATCTTCAATTGGTACCAAGGGACATACTGTAAGAAGGGAAAAGTATTTTTTTAGAATAGATGCCAGTGAGCCGGGGATGGCATGCAAGTCAGACCCTTCTGTTTCCCATCCTGCCGTATTTATCTTCCTGCTAACTGTTTTCAGGAAGTTTTAGTGTATGAAATTGTTCCCCAGCAGACTAATCAGTTAGAAACCGGGATGGGCACCCTTTCATCAGTTATCTTAGGCGAGTCTAGTCTCAACATACTCCAAATAAATTGATTATTTTGAGTTGCTAAACCAGGCGCAGTGAATGAAGAGGTTATGATTCATTGTGCCCAGCAATGCAGCAGAACAGAGGAAGTCCTCTGCTGTTTTACTCATTATGTATAACTGGCACTTTAAAGACCAGAGCAGGATATGAATGTCTTTGGTGGAAACTCAACATTGTCTTTCTGAACATCACAACGCTTCAAAGGAAGACCAGTTTCCCTTGAGTCCCAAGATACTTCTGCCTTTTGTCTACTTTTCAACCTTTTCATATATACCACATATAATGTACTGTTGGGTTTTAAGATTTAATTTTATGATATATTTTTATGTTGCACCCACAGTTATTAATTCAAGGACACCAGCAACATCTCGTATATTTAAAGTGGTAGTTAGTAATGGCTGGTTAGGATATGGATGATTATTGATATCAGACACAGATAGAGTGGACTGTGTTTGTTTTTGTATACTCTGTTTTTGACTGGGTATGTGAGTGGCAGTTACATGGCAGAAAGTGCACAATTACTGGAACTCTCTGTTCTATCCAAAAGGGTCACACAGATTAACACCGTCAGTAGAACCTTATCTGTGACGTCAGCTAGGTGGGCATTCTCTGCGGATGTCTCTCTGGCAGCCTGTGCCCTGTGCCTGAATCAGGAGCGTAGCAACTGGGGGGAATGTTTACGCTCCGATATTTCATTCGGCTTCATTACCCAGCATAAATAGACCTTTGCCTTTAATATATTTTATGGTCGCCCAGTATCATACTCTTTGTGTCACTGGTCAGAGTCACCTGTAAAACTTTTGCGTGCAACAACAGATAGCAGAAAACATTTACAGTAATCACGATAATCATATGGACATATTTAAAGGGGTGAACGTTTCATTGTGACAGGTAGGTGCTCCATTGAAACTGATGTAACGTAAACTGAATGGCAGCAAGTGCAGTGTTATGTTTTATGTATACAATACCGTGCAATACATTTAGGCAGTTTATGAAAATGATGTTCAAATGATCTCCATGTTGGGGTAAAACTATGGTATTATGTCTGTCAAATTGTGTCAGTTTAAAAGTCACCCCAGTAATTACAGCAACCATCCAATATACCCATGTATTTTTTAACTTGACCAGTAGCCCACCTCATATGACTAAGCAATAACTTATTCACTTTTTAAAACTATTTCGATTAATTAATTAATTAATTGAGCTGGATGTGAAATTTAATGGAGACAATTCTTGTTAGTTTTTGTTGTGTTACTATTATTCATTTTCATATGTTCTATTGTTTAAATTGCGTTTTTTGTTTTGAGCCCATAAACCCTTTACTACCCAGATAAATAGATAGACAGAATAAGAAATAGAAATAATCATTTCCTTTGACTGCCTAAGACTTTTGCACAATATATATATATATATATATACACGCACACATACCCACTATATGTTCTAGGCAAGTATATACACACTTCATTTAATTTATTAAAGATCATTTCTATATTATTAAGAAACATAGCAAAAAACGGTCAAGTTTGTGGACAAAAAGTTTTGAAGACATGAAAGTCACTAAGCATTGTATGTATTCCTTATGTATGATTTTGATGTGTCAGTTATTAAATTCAGAAAACAGTCACTTGCTGCACACATTCTAACTCCAGAACAAGCAAAGGCACAGAAGAATGAGAGACGGAAAGCATAATGCGGCAGAGCAGGACCCACCTGGTCAACATCAGCATTACTAATAAGGACCTTCTTGAAACCACAGTCAATCCAAGCAGACTGATGAGAGGAGCTTTAATGTATCTACTAATTGTAATATTAAAATATTATAAACATCTGTTATAGTAAATCTGAGTATGTATTCTTCTATGCTCTTTCTAATATAACACAACATCCATTGAAACAGCCTAGTCTTCACTTTCTCGCAGCCTTAACGCCGCTGAAACACCACTCAAGAAATCTCGCTTCCCTCCTTCCTCTTAAATCCAAAGAGACTTGACTCTCCCTCTTGTCCGTCCTTACTCATCCCGCCCACCATCTGTGAGCTGACAGCCACACCGTCCTATCAGTGATGGGCACACAAACAGACGAGGACCTGCGCGGCTCCTCTGTCGTCAGTGTTACAGAAATGACAGGAAACAACTGGTGGATCTGAAGGAAGATAAACAGGCAACACGTTTGAGGAAGAAGAAACACTCCATTGCTATGCGTCTAGTTAATTTCACAGCCTAACACATCTCCAAGAAATATTTACTGAAAGCATATGCTGCTTAATCAATGATAAGTCTGCTCTGTGTAGCCAGATCAACCTAAAATCACTGCTAAGTTACTCGTCACAGAAGAAATTAACTAGCTTGTCCAATATGCTGTCAAGCTTGCTGTAAAATGAAATTGATGCCTCCTGACACTGAGAACCTCAACTAAAGGTTTTAGAGCTGTTGGCTTCAGGTTACACTGATTGGGGGGTAACGTGAGTTAGAGACTATAGAGGCACATACCTATTCTACGTCCATATAGTACATTTTTAGGGCAATCAAACACAGGCCAGAAGGATAAGATTTTCCAAATCAGAAATTTAAAAATACTTTGTTTTGTAACATGAACAAACATGGACATGGATTTGGGAGTGGAGCAGTAAAACAAACAGCTTACACGTCCAAAGTATTACTTTTACATGAAGGAAGATTGTCTGCCCCCTAGTGGCCGCAGAAAAAGCTGCACTAAGTAAAGGAAAAGGCCGCTGAACCTGTTACAACACACTTCTATCTTTTTTCCGGGTCAGTATTAACATAGTTCCATTGAGGTTGACAGCAGACAACAGCCAAGGTGTAGTTCAATGACATTTAATGTTATTAATTAATAAACAATCACAATTTGTATGTCATATGTAAGAGACAGTACTTTTAGATTTCAGAAAAAAAATTCAGCACTCTTTTTGCATTTGTAATTGAATGTAAGAGATTAATTTTAATCAGCAGCCTTTAGCAAATGTATATTTTTGGTACTGACAGTGTAACGATCAAAATGTCATTTAATTTAGATATCTCTTATGTAACACATTATCAATGAAATATACATATCTCCTTTACAACATTGTTTTGATAATATAGTATTATTCGTGCATCTAGTTCTGTACAGTAAAAGTATATTCCAGATTTTAAGGCCCATTTACAGTCTTCTGATAAGCTTTGGTTGCAGCTTATAATTAGTATATTTCTTCATTTACTAGTTTAACCAACAATACAATTCACCTGAACACATACTAAAAATGTTAAAAACTAAATTGTATGTGTGCATTTGAAGCAAATAAAGTAAAAAGTCAATAGAAAAAAAACAGAGAAGGTACACACTGAAACTTCAGTTGGTTCGGTCAAATACGTGTTAACCACTTGAAAAACAACAAACGTGTTATGCATCTTATCAACATGGAAAAGTTTTATATGGTAACGACTCAGTCATGCCTCTCCTGTTCTATAATTCTCCTGAGTTCATCTGGTTAGCGAAGCTGACATGAACTGCGAAGCGCCAGGGCAAGCGGATGGAGTCGCTTTGCACTCAAAACGTCTCCGGCAGCGACAGTCGAGAAAAACCTGAACTTCAGGTTTTGAGGAAGCAAGTTCTTAGTGACAGAATCACACCAGGTTTACACAGGTTTCTTCATTTTTTCTCAATACGGTGCATCGCCTTAATGAGTTTCACATATGTCGAAATAAAATTGTGATTTGAGAAATGAAACGCATACAATTTTCACAAATACATTATTTAGAAGGGGGATGCATTACCTAAGCAAATTATTTCATAATGTGATCGTTATGACGTTATGTTCCTGCCTTGGAGGAAACCTGAGAAAATCGGTCCAGCACAGTCCTGCTCCTGATATCTCTCCAAGGGTTGGTTATCTCATCATCTCATTAATGTAAAATATTGTACAGACACAAACAATGCGTAGTTAAAAGTCTGTTGGAACAATGGTCCACGCTGTCGATTTTCGCCAATCCATAATAAGGTTGCATCTTGAAATCCTCTATAAGGAAACGTAAGTCTTGCTCCAGTGAGTTAAGGTTTGAATGGTCCTTTACAGAATCTCGACCCAGGAATTAGCAGCATTGGTTCTGTTTGCACCAGGAAACTCTTCTTTTCCCATGCAACTGTAATTTCAGTTGCACATTTAATTCATTTTCATGGTCTTTTATCGCTATTATCTGAAAATGCATATTCCAGTATTTTAATATATTCAAACTGTATATTGATATGGTTACTGTGTTCCTTCAATGCAATAGATGACTGAATGAGATTATTGGCATGTTGAGCCATGACTGATAAGAGAGCTTGTTAAACTTCGTTAAGAAGGCAGCCTTTCTAAAAAGCTGAACACCTCTCCCCTTTTTCCACTGGGTTCTTTCGGGTATCCTTGAATTTGGACCTGAATGAATGGTCTGCAATGAGCTGATTGATCTCATTCTGCTTGAGAGAGGAAAGTTTTTGAGTAATCCAAGGTGCCTTTGAGGTTCCATCAGAATCATGGACGTGCCTGGCACAAGCCTTGCCCACCAAGTAGAGCACCTCAGCAATGTTGAGCAGGATGCAGACTCCAGACACAGCCAGCATGAAGATGGTGAAGATGGTCTTCTCTGTAGGCCGGGATACAAAGCAGTCCACCGTGTTGGGGCAGGGGTAGGAGTCGCATTTGACCAGCCGTATCATCTTGTAGCCGGGGTAGATCACGTAGAAGATGTACATGAAGGCCACCTCGAAGATTATGCGGAAAACGATGCTGACCACATAGGTCCACCACAGGGCTCCGATGAGCTTGAACTTCTGGTTCTTGATCTGTTCCAGGTCCTTGGGGCTGCCCCGCCCCGACATCTTGAGGACCTTCTTGTCGACATGGCGACGGTGTGCCACATGCATGGCCACCAGCAGGGCAGGGGTGGAAACCAGGATGAGCTGCAGGGCCCAAAGTCGGATGTGGGAGATCGGGAAAAACTGGTCATAGCAGACACTGTTGCAGCCGGGCTGTTGGGTGTTGCAGGTGAAGCCCGACTTCTCATCTCCCCACACACTTTCTGCCGCCACGACAAGGACCAGGATGCGGAAGATGGAGAGGACGGACAGCCAGATGCGACCGATGCCAGTTGAATGTCTGTTCACACCGCTTA
Source organism: Cyphomyrus plagiostoma (assembly GCA_019775915.2). Lineage (NCBI taxonomy): Eukaryota > Metazoa > Chordata > Actinopteri > Osteoglossiformes > Mormyridae > Cyphomyrus > Cyphomyrus plagiostoma. The sequence continues at coordinate 1,531,370 of JABFEA020000002.1, read as the reverse complement.
TAATGGCATAAAAGGATGCCCAATTCATTTTGGTTCCGGGTCTGAAAAAGAGTGACGGATAGTTAAAAAATAATCTACACTTCTACAAAAGCCTCAATTCTATCATCATATTAATAACTGTAGCTTTAATTTTACTTATACATACAGACACACCTACTAGCACGCCAATTTTGTGGAAAAATAATTGAAACAAAGTCATAAAAGGATACAGAACTGCAACAAAATCTAAAAATGAACAAAACCACAAAACAAAAATTTGGTATGTTTAATGTAGAAAAGTACCATTTATGACTTCTCAATGACATTGTATGAAACAATGAATCTCACTAGCCAAAACTGCAAAACCTTTAAAGTGAAAAGGAGTTACTTACAATCTTTAGTACTCTGTATTCCGTGGTTATGTATTCAGTCCATCAACTTAATTAATTCCATAATGGCAGAACGTTTCGATAAAAACTGCTCCATTTTTCTTCTCAAAGGGACGCCACCGTATTTCTTGCTTAGATTAGCAGGCCAAGCAGCAGGTGTTATTAATATCAGTAACTGCCAGCTGTACAGGCTTCATTGATCCCCCGGCACAGCATGGACACAAAGCTGCATTCAGGAGGAGAGCTCAATAAGAAATCTCCGGTTCTGCAAACACTGCTTAAGAGAGAAAGTTGATGGTCAAACACCACACATGGGTCACCCGACCAACTGCACTTGGGCCAATGGCAGAGGTGTAACTGGGCCATGTGACCGTCATGTCACACGCCTCCTTTGGGTTACTGAAATGTTGAGGCTTTTACAGAGTTTAGTACATACCATGTATTCTTCATGGTCCAAAACACAGCCGTTAGGTCTTGTCTTTGGTATAGAATAATGGATCTGTAAGGTCTCTACTGTGTGTAGGAGCCTCAACACTGATCTACCTTAGTCTCCCGGAGGAGTCTGAAATAAAGATGATCATGTAGTTCTGTTACCATTAGACAGATAACAGAAATTCCAAATTTGTGTGTTTCATTGTTTCAGTATTGCCTCATTTCATAATCTCTATCTGCATTTTTTGCATCAGTCAAGATAAAGATATTTTCTGGTCAATGAACAGTTATTTAGCATCTAAAAGAAATATGGTGATATGTTCCCAAAGGTGCTGCTGGCAATCGCCACAGTTAAAAAGGAACACTGCAATACCAAGGTGCCAATGTGTAAACACAAAGTGTTACTCTATGTTTTTTGTTTCTACCTCAGAATCCATTTGGACAAGTCATCATTAAGACCTACTTTATTAGGTTCCAAACACAGAAGGTGTGTAGGCACCTATTGGAATTGTTAGTATTTTTCACTATTATTATTATTATTATTATTATTATTATTATTATTATTGTGGTTGTTGTTGTTATTATTATATTCTGCCATGGGAGTCTATGGCAACCCACAGAACCGATTTGTAACTTTTTTTTTTAAATTTGGCACATCGATAAAGGACAGTTCAACCTATTCAGACACCAAATTTTATCAACAAATTAAACAAATTAAAGCCCAATCAGCTGATAAATCAACATGATCACTGATATCTTAGTACAATAAATGGCCCAACTACCAGAATGTTAAAAAATATATATACGTGAATGAAATGTATTTACCTTTAGTTGAGGTGATGTACAAACATGTCCAGAAATGACTATGAATTACTTTTATTACTCTACGTTGATTTATTTATTTCTTTCCTACTCAAAGGATTAGTTGAATAGAACACCATGCCTTTGAAAATTGCAAATGAATCCCCTGACACTAGCCGCTGCCCTGCACTGTAGAAGTCATATGCCCTTATATAAACTATTTACATACAATGGGGGCCTTCATTGTGCCAAACAAGACTCTTTACAATTCAGATCAAACGCCTCAATTTCCGCCTACCCTCAGCAAAAGAATGAATCTGTGTGGACACAAAAAAGCTTTTCCTGCATTATTTATTGTGCTGGACAGGGCAAGTGAATGGTGTTTCTGACATGAGTCAGGATCTAAGAAAATTATCCAGAAATTGATAATGCTGCACTGCTTTTTAGTGGTGTCATAGTACAGCATTCTTGGAATATAATGCCATTATATGAACTATGTTCACGTAACATTAAGTGGTGTGTGTTTGCGAGAATTTACAAGAACAAAGAAATAATATACACGTGTTTATACTGAGGAAAAAATGCATAATTCTGCCTTTGATCAAACTTTTTTTCTTAAATCAAATCTGTTTACACAGAATAAACACAACCCGTCATAGTTTTTCTGTATATTTTTTTATTTACAGAGCACAATACAACTGGTATTACTGCTATCACTACTGAAAAGCATCTATTTATCTATAAACCTATTAAATGGTTTTACTGATACTATTATTAGAAAAAACATCTATTAATCTATCAAAACGTGTCAGTTTTGGGTGTTTCTCAAGATCACAGAACGACATAGAAATAGACACGGTTTGTCTTGACAAAGTTGTAAGTGAATTGCCGTCTGGTTAGTAAAAAAAAAATGGACTATTTCAAGGTCCGGAATTGAATTGCATATTGAAATATCACACGGCAGAAATGCGTCAGACTATCATAATGGTCCTTAAATCTAACATGAGAGTAGGGAGGGAAGCATTCAAAGCTATGATGACAGCCTCTCTCTCTGACGTGCATATTGTGGGCTGCAGATCTCTGTTGCAGATCTGAAGGTCAGTCCCTGGAGCTCCAAACGTGATGTCGTTGTGCTGTTGAGTCACTCGCTAGGTTTTTGATTCAGTAAAAAATTCCAGTGACCTCCAGCATGCATCCAGACCGGTATGTAATGTCAGTTATCCGTCCTCCTCATGCACTGCTGAGTTTATTCAAGAGTGCGGCTCCACCACCCCCATTTGGGAAAAAATTAAACAAAGATTTACAGTTTGCAGCAAACACATGGTGCAACTACAGGGGGAAAAAAAGGAAAGAGGCACAAGGCGGCCATTTGTTTGCTGTGCTTTTCGACAGCTTTGCGTTAAACAGAACCTGCGTTGTGGTTTCTGGTGTCTTAAGACAAGAAGGATCCATAGCCCTGTTTTACTCAAATAAAGCCAACAGCAACTTTTATGAGAATTTTGTATTTGTTACATGATACATTTTAACAAAAATACCCCAAGAGGAAAATGGAGTCTTTAGGTTTGACTGTGTTCACCACAAAACTGATAAACATTACAAACTCAATAAAACGACAATGGCAGCTTGTCCAGAAACGGCTAGGGACAGTTAGCCAGCTAGCTTTTATTGTAACTATGGAGCCTTAAAGTCAGAACAAGTAAGAACAAGTTTATTATCACCAAAAAAGTACTGAAAATTTTCTCAGCAGATTCCTGAAAGTTTGCATGACTCCCAGTTTATGTTGTAAAAAAACTATTTGACATTTAGGTGGATTTTCCAGGAGACACAAGGACTATTCTCTAAGCAATGCACTGTAATGATTTCGATAGAAATATTTTATGTGGCTGCAATGAAGATAGACAAGAAATTAGCCATAACACTTGACTGAATATAAATTTAAAAATTGGGTTACACATCTAAGGTTGATTACTCTTACTGACTGAAGCAGTACAGTGCTGTGTGCGCATAGTTGTTTTTAAATAAATTTATGCTGTTTGATAATATGCCGTCTGCTTTGTATTTCTGGCTTGTATTTTTTTTGTCTTTTTGTTGAAGGGCTGTAAGCCAAACTGTGAGAGAATTACTGATTTTCATAAAGTAATTTATAAAGACTCCACGCCCATGATTATAAATGGCAAAAATTTCTATTATATACATCAGCAAATATATACATATATATGCATATTTATATATATATATACACACACACACGCACAGCCAAACAAAAATGAATCCACTAGACAACACTACGCTAAACTAAAAAACAACAAACTAGCGTGCAATGTCCAATAAAAATGAAAGACATCATCGACTTCTTATAATGGCAATAAAAAAAACACAAATGTGGCTGTTCTGTTCAAAGTAGCTAATTAACAATGTAGGCACATCCGAGGAAAGAATGACTCAGAATCACATATTTTTTATTTTGAAGCCCAGTTTCAATGTTTGTTTATTTAATTTGTGAAAACAGTCATTCTCTAGTCATCTGAACATCTGGCACTGCTGTAGATTGCTAGCTTCTTTAAAAAAAAAATTAAAATTAAAAACTAAACTGGAAACATAAAACATCTTTAATATGTTGTTCTGGCAATTAAAACAAGCAGAAAATCACTATATTAATGGCAAGCAAAATTTGGCACAGGTAAGTTTTTGCAAAAAGCCTTACCTGTGGAATGTGTAATTGACCAACAAAGTGGTGTTTCACCCTGTACATGTACTTTCTAACAGATCAATCATCCATCCATCCTCTGTACTGCTTACCCAGAACAGAATCACTGTTATCTATTTATCGTAAATACAAATGAGTATTCCTCTAAATTTATTATTTGACTTTGTATTGAAAATACACACACACACACACACACACACACACACACACAGGTGTATATATATATATCCCACACTTGACAAACTGACGTGCTTCCTAAGTTATTCAGGAAATTCAGAAAACCGGAATTAGCTGACGACCTCAATGCTTTCTTCGCGCGTTTCGAGGCGTCTGCTATGGCGGCTAATCAGAGAGCTGCATTCGCCCCCCACTGCTGAACCGGCACCACTGATACTCTCTGAACGTGATGTGAGGAGAACTCTGAGGGCCACTAACTGCAGTAAGGCAGCGGGACCAGACAGCATCCCGGGACGTGTACTGAAGGTATGTGCAGATCAGCTGACCACAGTATTCACCAGCATCTTCAATGCCTCCCTGGCCCAGCAGGTATTCCCCACCTGCTTTAAAACATCAGTGATTGTTCCGATCCCGAAGAACACCCGCCCAGCCAGCCTCAATGACTATCGCCCAGTAGCCCTGACATCTGTAGCGATGAAGTGCTTTCAGAGGCTCATGAAACCCTTCATCAGCTCCTTCCTTCCCTCCGACTTTCATTCGTTGCAGTTTGCATACCAGACAAACAGATCCACCGAAGATGCTGTCGCACAGGTCCTGCACACCACATTGAGCCATCTGGACGAGGGATGTGGTAACTATGTGAGAATGCTGTTCATAGACTACAGCTCAGCATTTAACACCACAGTCCCCCACACCATCTCGGAAAAGCTCCAGAACTTGGGTTTCAGTACGTCCTTGTGCAGGTGGATCTATAGCTTCCTGACCATGAGACCACAGTCAGTGAAAATAGGGGATGTGCACTCCCATACACTCACACTGAACATAGGGGCCCCCCAGGGATGTGTTCTGAGCCCCCTTCTCTACTCCCTCTATACCACGGACTGCACGGGCAGATACCCCACTAACTCCATTGTGAAGTTTGCCGACGACACAGTGGTGGTAGGACTCATCTCCAGAAACGACGAGAGGGCCTACCGGTGTGAGGTGGACGGCCTAGCAAAGTGGTGTGAGGCAAATCACCTCTCCATGAACATCAACACAACGAAAGAGATGGTGATTGACTTCAGGAGACAAAGAGGGGAGCTAACTCACACCCCAATACAGATCAATGGAACTCCTGTGGAGAGAGTCTCCAACTTCAAACACCTCGGTGTCCACATTACTGAGGACCTTACCCGGAATTCACAATCGAACTTCCTCATCATCAAAGGCAGACAGCGCCTCTATCACCTGAGGCGTCTAAAGAGATTTAAGATCTCAAAAAACATCCAAAAGAGATTCTACACTGGAGTCATCGAGAGCATCCTGTGCAACAACATCGCGGTGTGGTACGGGAACTGCACTGTTCAGCAGCAGAAGGCCCTGGAGAGGGTAGCGCGCACTGCAGAACGCACCATGAGAACCCCTCTACCAGCCCTGCAGGACATCTACACTGAAAGGTGCAGAACCCGGGCCACCGGGATCACTAGTGACTCCAGCCATCCCGCCCATATACTGTTCAGGCCACTGAGGTCAGGGAAACGCCTCTGTAGTCTGAAAACAAGAACGGAACGGTTTAGGAGGAGTTTTTACCCACAAGCAGTGAGACTCCTCAACCACAGCACAAACCGGACATCATGAAGGACAACTACACACACAGCACATAAAGAACAACTACACAACCACACAAACCTCCTACAATTTAATTTCCTTCTGGAATTATAAGGAATACTATACCTCATGACACATCTGCACTTTACCCTGTCTGCACCTTATGGAAAACTGTTTATAACCATAGTTTACACTTACATTCCCAAATGTATCTACACTTCTGTTATATATGTATATATTTTTAGTCTCTTATAACCCTACAGTGCAATATATGTACGTATACATATGGCTGCTACATTTTTATATAGATTCTTGGTCTTTTTTTACACTTATCCTCTGTTAGTACTTATTTCCTTGTCTTTTTTCTTTTTTACACTTCATTTTTTTCCCTCTTATCTAATACTTATCCTCTGTTAATATTTATATTCTTATCTCTCATTTTTTAGTATGTTTTAGCACAGTTGGAGAGGACCTTTTCAGCCAGGAAAAAACATTTCACTGTATTTTGTACCAGTATAACTACATGTGACAAATAAAGACTCTTGACATGACTTGACTCTTGGAATCGGCTACAATGTACCTCACTTTGTATAAAAATTTCTACTAAGTAAACCGAAAATAAATAAAATTGCAAATAGGGAAGTGTGTGGCTCAGTCGGTTAAGTCTCTGTGGCTGTGATTGAAAGGTTACCAGTTTGAACACCATTGCTGACGGAACAATCGCATCTCCATTAGGCCTGATAAATGGCTTGACCCTGTGATCAAACCCCAAACTTTGCTGTGTGTATGTCTCAAAGGGGAGCATGATGGGATATGTGGAAAGAAAGCATTCCAATGGACCAGTGACTGTAAGTGGGCAAATATCAAATAAAAGATCATTTCAGTTAAAAAAAAAAAACGTGTTTTTCCCTAACCAATGTTTATACTGCCATCTAGTGGTGCGATAACGTCTCAACTGAGTAATTAATAATAAGGTTTCTGTAAATAAAAAGATGTACTTCTATTAAAATTGAGAAACCGTTCAGTAGTTTGTGGCAAGTTGACATTTACCAGTGCAACTTGGGGGCAGAGTGTGTGGCTCAATGGGTCAAGACTCTGTGCCCATGATTGATCGGAAAGCTGCAGCGTCAAGCTTCATGGTTAGCAGAATGATGTCAGCGATGGTCCCTTGAGCAAGACCCCCAACGTTGCTTCAGTTGCCATCAACCAGCTCGTCTGCGTGTTGCTTTGGAAAAATTGTGTCTACCGAACAAAGACGTGGATCTGACCAATGTGGTCTTGTGCTTCACATTTTTTCTTATAGTTTCTGTTTCAATATCTGTTTCAACAGGTGTGGTCTGGCTTCTACTTAAAATTGATTGCCATCATTTTGTATCTACCAAGTTACCCAGGCTATAGTTCTGACTTTACAGGACTATACAGTCACTTGCAATAAACAATATGCACAAAAAAAACACATCTGGTATTAATATTAAATTTTCGATTAGGTGAAATATTAATATTCAATCTCAAATCATCAATGTCATGCTTTCATTTATAAATAGCAAATAAATTAATAAATAAAATACATGGGAATTTGAGATGGTGTTGCACTTATACAGCCTGCAATTGCTATGCCTGTTTCATATTTACAGTAAAAGCGAATACAAAATCATGCAAAATCAATAATTTTATACAATATAAAACATTGCAATCATACAACACACAATCATATGACAACATAGCTGCCTATTTTTGGCCCTTCAATGTCAGATAATATTACATGTTTTTTTATACTCTACGTTACAAACAAGTCTCACTTTAATTCATGCTAGACATCACGTGGTCAGGATTTTACATGTTATTTTGCATTAAAAATGCTATATACAGCTGAAGTTTGTGCATTACTTTGTGAAACCCCTTTGCTTACTGACAGTAGGAAAATAGAGATGATAGCGGGATGAAAAAAAAAACACTTGTGGTGAACTTGGAAATCGGGAAGGAAGAACTGTCATATAGGAAGTTGCTCTATAGCTGATATGTCATAACTTGAGTACATGAATTTAAGCTTTTTCCATTGCATTCTATGACAAACCGAGAATAAATATTGATAAATAACTGACGTCATGAGTTTCGGGCTTAAAAGCTTAGTCTTGCTGGGAAAAACTATACACAAACATAAAACAGGCAATGATGTGTTCGGTACATGCCACTACACAATCTTTCACAGAATTATTCTCATGTAACAGGTTATTTTGCAGTTTCGAATATGCTGACTTTAGCTACCCCAGCTGAACATTGGTTATCATTTCCAGACTGAAAAGACACTACTTTATTGTTTCTAAATGGAAGAGAGGAATTCAAAGCACATCTTATAACAATAAATACAATCATTAATGTGAATGTAAAACAAAAAACAAAAAGTACTATGTTTACAAGGTTTGTTATACCCACCTCTGTACTGACTTCAAGGGAACACTGCTTAAACAGGGAGTCCGAGCTGATGAAGTCAGGGAAAATGCTGACATTTTGCCCGATGAAACACAATGTGTTTTTGAGATCAGGTATTTTTACATTTGATTCACTCAAGAGCTTCACCCACACGCCTGAACAACAGTTGAAAAAATTTCCACTGATGTATATAGTGTTTAGATAAATGGACACCTTTCTGAGAACGGACTCTTCCAAATTTGTGAAATTGTTGTTCCTCAAATCAAGCTCTTTCAGAGGTGAACAGGCAATAGCCTCAGGAAGGACATCCAAAGAATTGTCTGCCACGTTCAGCTTCTTCAGAGTTTTCAGACATTTTACAGACAAGTCCAAACTTGTCATTCTGTTTCTACCAAGGCTCAGTGATTGAAGCGTTTTCTGTAAACCATCTAGAGCGCCCTTTTCCAAAATCATCTCTTCATTACCATCCAGATCCAGTGTGACTAAAGGGGTGTGCTCAAATGTGCATGGGGACAGCAGCTTAATACCATTCTCCTTCAGGTCCAAATATTTCAGTGTCCTGAGTCCCCTAAAGGAAACACAGTGGCTGTCATCAACGGGATTTGTTTGTAGGGATGTGGATTCTCCTGTTTGGTTCCTATATGAACAAGGCTTCACATAGTTCTTTTTGAGAATTAGCTCTTCAACATTTGGCAGAGCCTTCAAGAAATCTGGGGGAAAATAACTAATTTGATTGTTTTGAAGATCCAAGGACTTTAAAGAAGGACAACTCTGTTGTGGCTGCCCTTCTTGTGCGTAATTTTTTATCTCAGCATCACTGATATTCGTCAGGCAGTTACCACTTAGATTTAACGACTTAAGTGACACTAGATAGCTACATATCTCCATTGGGAAAGAAGAGAACTGGTTCTCACTCAAGTCCAAATCAACCAAGGGTGTCTCCTTTAAGGTAGAGTATATATTTTCAACATTTTCCAACCCACTGTCATATAGGTTTGAGATTTTGTGGTATGAAAAGAGCGTTTCTAGTAATGGCAGTTGGTTTTCTAAAACACCTACTTTGTTGTTTTTTAAATTAAGATACTTTAGATTATTTCTATTGGGTAATAGAGGAAAAAGCAAAAGATTATTATAACTAAGATCTAACATTTCAAGTTGAAATATATTTTCACTCTTCTGAGTGATGAAGAATTGTAAAGCATTTCTACTTAAGTTTAATTTTTTTAGCTGGGAAAGTTTAAAATCACAAATAGAGCCCAAGTTATTTCTGGCCAAATTCAGCTCTGCAAGTCTGGTCAAAGACTCAAAAGTTCCCTTCTCTATTTCAGATATAAAGTTATTTTCTGCAATAATGCTTCTCAGATTCTGGCTTCTTGTAAAGATTTCAGGTGTAAGTTTGGTTAGGACATTCCCAGAAAGACTGAGGTACTCTAGATACGATGCATTTCTCAGGTACAGTTCCACGTCTTTTTCATCCAGATTATTCAATGACAGGTCCAAAGTGTTCAGTCTGTAAAGGTGCAGGAAAGATTTGCTGTTGTCAATGGAGTTATGAAATAGAAAGTTCCTTCCAAGAGTTAGCGTGCGAAGTTCCACCAAGTTCTTGAATGCTCCCTCATGTATGACATGCACTTCATTTTGACTAATGTCCAAGTTCTGGAGGAATCTTAAACTCACCACACCTATTTCTGTGATGATGTTGTTTGACAGATCAAGCTGCCGTAGCCTCGGATTTAAGTCAGCAGGGATAGAGGAGAGATTCTGATTCCAGCAGGACAAAGTTTTTAAACTGGACTATTGAAAGAAACAATGATTTTTTTCATTAATTTGAGAAATCAAATATATGTAACACATATAAACAACAAACCAGATATCGTAAAGTATTAAAGTTAATATGATAAACATAGAATAGAGATAGTAACTACTACCATGTGAGGAAAATGCAACCCAGAGCATTTAAGGAAACATCAAAATTATTTAAAACAATTAAAAATGCCAAATCATACCAAGTGATGCTGTGTGGTTAATTTTTTCCCAGGCTTAAATCTACAAATATCTATTTTTTTATTACTGCTTTTATTGCTACAACTAAATTAACAGAAGTCCCCTGTAAATACGTAGTCATGCATGTAAAATTAAAGCCTCTTTAATGACGTACCTTCAGACAGTTCTTCTGTGACTGCAAAGAAACGTCTGCGAGGTAGCCGGAGAGAGGCCACTGGAAAATAAGGAAGCCGAAGAACCTGCGGCCAATCATTGTTTGGTGGCTGCTGTGCCGAAGCTACATGACTTTGGATTGCCGCTCACTGACATGCCTATCCATTTATAGCTCTGTCATTATACGGGGGAGGAAGAAAAAAAAACAGGCGTGGGAGACACAAAGAGGAAATGATGTACGTGGGTCTCCACATTGTTTCATTATCTAACGCCGCACAGGTAGTAATTCAGATCAGTATTTTACCTAAAAGGCGCTGTTTTGCTAATATTTAATTACATGCTTCTCTGTTATAGTTATCCAGACTCAATGTGCATAAATAAGTATTTAATGCTTAAATGTAAACTGCTGTAGAAAACTATTAAGTGATTGTATTGTCAATTTATTGATTACAACTCAATGAATTTGATTTTATTAATTGCAATTCAATGAAATGTTATGTAAACAGAGGTACAAAGGTGTTTTTTTTC
>JABFEA020000002.1:1502826-1516680 GCA_019775915.2 Cyphomyrus plagiostoma | reverse complement strand
GAATTTAAAATTATGTGACAGTGCAGAACAACGAAATGTGTCCTCTGCATTTAACCCATATGTGACGTCGTGACATAGCAGGGGGCAGCAAATGCAGTACTTGGGGGCGATACCTTGCTCAGGATCCCTAAGTGGCGCGTCATTGATCAGGGTTTCAAAGCAGCAATCTTTCGATTACAAGTGCACTTCCCTGACAATTAAGACACCACTGCCCACTGTGTCCTAACAGTATCTTGAGGATCAAAAAGAGGTATTAAGCTTGTTTTGGGGCATTTCTCGCGGATAACGGAGCAGATCAGTAAACCTGTGCTCCATTCTGGACATGCCGGATTTCCATCTCCTGATTAAATGACCCATAACAATGCCAGGATTATGGAACATAACCTGTAAATAGTTGTAAGTTATGGATAAAAATTTTTTATGAAAAATAAGATGTATTTTGTTTTTGGCATACTAGATTTATTTTTAATGTATTTAATACTTGTTAATGTATTTAAAAAAAATCAATACAAAAATCTTATTTATTAAGAGAAACAGCAAATCTAACAATGTAAATACTTTCGGTAAACTACCATTCTTCAGAATGTCCCCTAAGCTGCAGTACCTTCATCAGTTTGTATTATAAAACATTGTATATACATGAAACAAAATATATTTCTAAATAAATAAGTATAATTAATTATATTAATTTTAAGTAGTAATGTATGCATTTTACTCAGTGGCATAGATACATATTTTGTTTATTGTGTAAGCCTGGTCTGAGACTGTGTAACTCAATCTAGCAAAAGAATGAGTAGCTATTTTTGTACCTGGCCAAACACCATATAATAGCTGTCTTGTATAACAATGATTTTGTTGTCAGCTATTAATAAAGCTTCTCCATGCTGAATGGGGATGGTAGTGGCATTGTCTGAGTCTACAGAGCCAAGAGAAGAATTATGACTAAATAAAAAATAAAAAAACATGCAATACAATCCTTTTTAACCCCTGCAATCGACATCTGTTTTTGTAAGTTGTTTTAGCCAAATAAAACAGAGGAAGTGTAACTTTTGCTTTTCTGGTATTGCTAAGATAATAATTTGCATAGAGGTTAGAATATTGCTTCTGGCTTGTATTTACAAGTCAGAATTGGTGAAGATATTTAATAGAAATATATTCAATTCTGTTGACCTAGACATGCTAAATAAATAGAAATGGCGTGATTAGTAGTAGACAAAACCTGCCACCGGCTTCCCCATAACTGATTTGAAGAAATGGATATGTTAATGGTTTATATAACAAAGACCACCATGAAAGGCTGTGGTAACATCTGGTGCATTTTCCCATGCAACATTCTTGATACAGTTCACTCATACCGTGTAATAACAGTGGAAGATCTTTAGGCCCCAAAGACGTGATTACAGTAAGAGACTTAAACACTTCCGTGATGCTGAGCGGGATATTTTACTGGAGTGCCCTTGGTCCAGAACATGAATTCATTACTATTCCTTATGATTGTTTGTACGTTTTACTGGGTGGGTTACATGCGGGCAAACTTACACTTCTACTATTTTCCTCCCAGTCACCAGACTTGGCCAAAGGGCATTTGTGTAACTGTCTGAAGGTGTTCCTTGTTGAATAAGAGGAAGAATCTCACTACGTCAGCGCTCACTTCAGACGTAATCAGTGCCATGCTTAATTGCACAATGTGGCCTTCTATGTGACATGTTTGTCCACTTCTTGAAAGTTACTTCGGCAGCAAGTGGCATCAAAGGACATAGCCCTTAAAGGTTATGCCTTCAGGATACAAGACAGAGGATCGACACTGACGGTGGAACAGAGAAGCGGCTGCTTACCTCTCAGAACTGGAATTTCATTGGCTGTGGCAATCAGCTGCAGAAATGTCTGCTGAGCTGTAAACCAAAAGTACATTCACAACATATTTTCCATAAATCGTAACATTACTTTTAGTGCTTTTTGTCAGTGCAACGTGAATTTGACAATAGCATTTTCTATTGAAATGTTAAAAGGTAAATACAGCCTCATGCATCTCCAATCCTTGCTAAAAAATTGTTTCCTCGTACCTGTTACACTGACTGCCACAGACATGCTATTTTGGTGTTGGAGGGATAGCAACTTTAGACTTGTCATCTGACTGTGCATGGCAAGTAATCATGAAACTGATACTTGTAATGTCAGTCTGTTCTCGCTTTGTTCTTACGGTGGAAGACATTATTGCATGTTGATGGCTCTTTTGAGTTTTCATGTGATAGGACGTTTTAGAGGCCACTAACCTGATCTTCTAAAAAGAAATTACATTAAAATAAACTTGCGGTATCCACCATTGTTCTGTCAGTACTTAACATTAAGGGCCGATTTACACTAAATGTAAATACCTGTCCACTAAATGATATTGTTTAAATATAACATATAAGTGATGTTAAATGCATTAAAATGTAAGTAGTAAAATGACAAAACAAATTCTTTGTAAATATACTGTATTTGAGAAACCAGAAGTATTTTTGAACATATGTAACCATGTGAAACTAATTTAGAGAAAGCACCAGAGATGTAGTAATATGACATATATATGAAAATATGACTCATGAACATACCTCCCAAATATCTACCATGAACTGTCCGTTGTTGAAATCTTGTGATGTTTGCTGGTGAGAGAGAAATCCCCCTTTCATTTTTTCCAGATCACCTTTTAAAACTCTGACCTCATATGTCAAAATGTCAGACATACTGTCACCAGTATTACTAATACTGACAAAATGCAATAACTGAAGATCAGTTTTTTGGATACTGAATTAATTTTGCTCAGAACAGTACTTTTGATGATATAGAAGCTATAGAAGATATTGCTGCATTGCAAGAGTAATGTTCTGGTCTATCTGCACTCACAGGAAACCACAGCACTAAAATGTAAAAATAGATACAAAATGCGGAACTTGTATGATGTTCATGTTGATGCAGCCTTCTTATGACTATGATCTTTTAAGCCAATACAATTTGTTTTTAATACAAAGCCCCTCACACAGACAAATCATTGATACCTAAAAATATTCCATATATAGAATAAACATGTACTGTATACTATATTTGGAAATATTTGAAGGAAATCACTCAATCACAATTACTCAATCACAGTATTTAGTCAATAAATTATATCTTTACGCAATTTTGATGGGTGAGGATACAAAAGTACATGGGGAGGAAAAAGGAGACCAGATACCACAACTGGGGGATCAGTGATCCAGTAAATTGATACAGTCTTGGATGTTCAAGGCATCAAACAGGAAAACACACAGAAAGCAGGCAGACAGAACAGGAAAGTTCCCTTGTGAATCACCCGTTATTAGACAGCTTGAGCTGAATCATCGCATTTTGTTTATCTTAACTGGTGCTTCTTGAGAAAATGTTGTAAGATCTAGGTAAATGCACACCCTTCCTAGCTTCTCTTTGGCAGTTTTTTTTTGGCCATAGCAATATTCTATTGGTGCATACTGTACACTATGCTTTGTCACAATCACCTTGGCTACATTGTAAGCTCTGACTGAAATAAGTCCAGGTCAAAGACTCCACATGAGCTAATACAGCATAGATTTCTTGTTATACTTAGATAAATATATGCTAAATGTATTTACAACGTGGGCCTGGAAATTGCCTTTGTCAAAGAAGACCAGCTAAATCAAGTGATATATGGTCAAATTAGCCATTAAATGTCTCTTAATTCGAAACAGCAATTTGTAGATTGACAGGCCACTAAATACAACGGAAGACAGCGCAAATGTTGTCGCTGGTAGAGGACAAAGTGAAAAATTGTGTTCTGACATCATTAATAAGACTGTAACAGGGAACAGGATAGTACAATCGCCTCAGAGTTCAATAATGGATGGAGACAGGGATCTATAAACTGATCACCACTTGGTGCTGAAGTGAATTCTGTGCAAGGGGAGCAGGCCAGATAGGTCAAAACAACCCAGATAAGCAGTCAAGGTCTCACATAGCAAAAACATGGAGATTTGGTTGAAAATTTAATGGTCAAAAGCCACCTTTTTTGGGTCATTGAAAAGACATCTTTCTACAGTCTAGGTTGCATAGTCAGCCATGAGTTTATTAATATAACATATGAATTCTGCATGTATTTATATTTTTTTTCTACATTATATTCATTAACCACCCATCCATCATCTTGACCGCTTAATCCCAACTGGGGTCACTGGGGGCCTGGAGCCTATCCTGGGAACAGGCAGGAACCAACCCTGGGCAGGTGCCACCACACTCACAGGGCCAACTCAGAGTGACCAATCAACCTCCTGTGCACACTTTTGGACTGTGGGAGGAAACCGGAGCCCCCGGTGGAAACCAACACAAACACAGGAAGAGTGTGGGAACTCCACACAGATCAGACCCGAGAGACGGCAGTGCTGACCACCACGCCACCGTGCGGCCCTGTATTCATTAAATTATACAATATTAATAATATAAAAATCACAATATACATCAAACTCACAAGAGGACCAATAAAATTAAGTGTCTGTGCTCAATTCTAATGGAAAATGTCGGCAAGTCCAGCTTTACTACTCACAGCGCTAGTATTAGCCGTCGACGCTAACAGCTTCAGCTAACTTTGTTACTGCTTAGATCAACTAAACTTTAGCACGGAAAGATGTCGAACGTGGAGGAGCTGATAAGCAGAAGTGAGGAAATCAAAAAGAAAATGCATGATTCCTCAAGATAAGACCATAAGACACGCAGATGGCTGCTAGTTCCGGGGGTGAAGTTGCAGATCTCGCCAAACACCTGTGCCTCGAGGCTCCTCCCCTGGTCACTGTGCTGCTCCTCAGTTACCCAGAACCTGCAGAAGAACTCCTCGAGCAGTCTCAAGGTGGCACTTTGGTCAGGAACCACACACGCTTTGGGCCACGAGCATGAAGCAGTTCCCGGCCTCGGTCCGGGGAATGGGGCCCAGGACGTTTACCCCCCATGCTCCGTGGGGGTGCTCACCAGATACAGCTGCAGGGGAGCCCAGGACTGTTGGCTAGCTCCCTTCCTAGCTGTGAACGGTTCACAAACTTGCACAAAGAGCTCAGTCTCCTGACGGCAGACAGTCCAGTAGAAGCACTGCCAAAGCTTCCCTGAGGTCTTTACCCTGTAGTGCCCGGCCCCATCAGCCCCGTACGGTGGGATGCGGGCTCTGGGGCATTAGCAGTTGCAGCAGTCCCCCTTGTGCCATCTGGCGATCACCAGTGCCAATACAGCAACCCCCTGGGCTCTTCCAGGGTGTCCCACTGGGAGGGGTAGGGGTTGGTTTCTGGGCCCAGCCACTCCCTTTCCCCAGCCAGCACAGCGTCGCTGCTTTGCTCCGTGATGAGCCATTGCCGATCAGACTCCCCGGGGCCTGGGTGCACGGTGCCTTGTGGGCAGCGGCTGCTACCTTGGCAAGCCATGCCCGCTCCTCCGGCCGGGCAGCAGTGGCGGTAACTCGTGGTGAGGCAGGGCCTATGGGAATTCGCATTCCTGTGCAGCTTCCCGGGGTGATGCTGGACCTTGAAATTGAACTCCGAAACCCCTCCAACCAGTGGGCCGGTCGTCCCTCTGGATTGCGTCCCTCTTAGCAGCCATGTTAGGGAAACGTGCTCCGTCCACAACCGGAACCACCAGCCACAGAGACACACTCAGACAGGCTTACACGCCTGTACAATGGCTGGCAGCTCCCACAACCGCTACACGACTGCAAAAGCACAGCGCTAAGCCCCTTGCCGCTAGCATCTGTGTCCAGGATAAAAGGGAGACACAGCTCTGGGTATGCTAGCGTCAGCCAGTGCTGCGTGCAGCTGCTTAAACGCAGCGCCAAAGGTATCCTTCCACACAAAACCTACACATGACATTACAATATAGCACAAGGCAATACAATGCATGGCAATCACGAAGAATAATTCGCTGCGCTGCCCCATGGTAACTCCAGCGCTATAATATTTTCATGCCTGAATTAGGGCTATATATGGTCAGAAAAAGACGTCCGTCTTGGCTAAATGTGAACCAAAATTTTCAATGACTGTTTTTGGTCTAACGGCCGTAACGGTCGACCAAATTTGGCTGAAAATACAGCAGTCATGGACGCCTGGTGCTCGGCGGGACTTATCAGGAAAAATGGTGGAAAGATGACAGGAGGGGATGAGATAATGGCATACTGGCAATATATGCATGATGAAGCAAATATCAAAGCAAATGACAATGAGGAAGATGATTCCAATCAGGCTGTGGGGAGGTGTGGTGGTGCCAGTCTAAGTTCCACTATTAGAGGGTGGAATTCACATGCTCCCCATACCACACAGGCTTTTTATAGCATGTAGATTGGTTAATGAATCTTTCCAAATTGCTCATAATGTATGATCAGGCCAGCTCCATCACTCAGTATACTTTGTGTCACTCACTGTTTGAAGGTTTCCAGAACCTTCAGGTATTTTCCAACCGAAAAGGGGAAAGTTAAGCCCTGATATCAGGAACACATCTATCTTCCAGACATGCTGAGATTTATGTAAGATTGATTTGCAGCAAAAGAAAATAAAACCAGTGGTAGGAAAAGTGTACAAAGCAATGATTTTCCCTAAGGAACCAATCTGGAGAAAGGAGAGTGGACAGAGCACTGATATCTGGGGAATGATTGCTGAAAAGTGGCAAGCAGTCAGTGCTGAGATGCTGTCTGCTCGCCAGATATTCTTTCAGCATTTGTAAAATTTGAGGACAGGAGCATTTTTGACTACGCACGTTTCTATGTTTTTGGAATGGGATTTCTGGAAGAGGTCAGATGACAAACTAAAATACAAAAGGCCTACACAGTAATTAAAATTAGTTCATCTTGTGCATTTATACAAGGGTCCAGTACACATCTGATAATATATGCGCGTGAGATGGACTGCTGATTGTAATCACAAGGATATCTGCGCCAGATCTAACATTCTGCTCAGTTTTCATTGCAAATTGCCTGGAAATATTGAAAATGGATGACTGCTGAATCGAAAATGACAAAATGGGGTGTGAAAATGAGAGCAAGAATAACATTACTTAGAGAACAACCGTGGAAATGTGAAGTGTGAACTAAATGTGTGTTTTTAGTTCACAGGTCACAGCTGCGCTTGTCTGAGGTCAGGACGCTCAGCTATCTTCCATCCAATGAAAACATACAGTGGCTTAAATACATTCAGCAAAGTTCCTGATTCTACAAAAAGGCACAACGATCCTCTCAGACTGTTTGTCTCTTTGAAGCATGAGGCTTGACTTCCTCTCAGATACTTTTTTATAGTAGGAAATCTGAAAATTATTGAATATGATCTCACTGATGTGATCTCATCTTTACTGAGGATCTAGAATAAAATACATATCTTTTCTGAGAACTTATGCAGCTGACTGTAACGGCAAAGATACAATAATAGATATAACTGAACAAATCTTTAATCATATGAAGACATACAAGACAGTTGATTTACAAAAGGTACTTTCTATTTTATATACATATATACATTCAAAATACAGTATACAAATGTACAGTATATTCCAGGAAGTAGGGTAAGAACAGTTACTATAATCATGTACTACAGAATTCAAATTAATCTGGGCTTCCAATGATGGGTGTTAAAATGTAACAAAAATAAAAGACTATGAACCAAAAACAAATGCAGTATATAATAAATGATCTTAATTGATTTTAAGGTCCTTTTCAGTTTTATTCTTCAACTCAACACGAGATTGAAGCAAATCGTTTGAAGCCGTATTGTCACTTACAGATGTTTACCATTTTGGTAAAGCTGTGTATAATATTACACTGTCTTTACATGTTGATGATATGAATTTAATGTATATTCTTGAAAATCAAATACATGTAAATTCAAGAAAGGAAGACAATAAATGATGCTTTTCTTCAGCGACAAGGCATTTAAAAATAGTTTACATCTGAAATGAGCCCAACGTTAAAAAAAAAAAACACTGCATATATATTCTTAGTTTTCAGGATGTCGACATTGCAACAATGCTGTCCTAGCATCATCAGCAAATACATTGAACCAGTATCAACATTAAAAATATGTAGTTTGGCGGCGTTAGTTTGGGCACATGTGTAGAATATTCTGGACCGGGTCCCACAACCCTTGATCCTCCCCCTGTCTAGAACGTCTGTGCTTGTAGGGAATCATCTCGGACCAAATGTTACATTTCCACCCGAAAAGCGAAATGTTTTCAACTGTCTTCTCAGTAATTCTTTTGTATTTTGTTGAACGTGTATACATATTCTAATCAATTAGCTGTCACGAGAAAACTAATCTTTCATAAAGGTGAATTCTTAACAGGGCAAATATTTCCATTTGTGTTACATTGTCCATTGTTTGACAGATCTACTCTCTAAGGTCTACTCTCAGAAGCAGTATAATACTGCTATACCTGATTGCAAAATTACTATTAAATTGGTATATCTTCTATTACTCCAGCAACCCATTCAGCCATTCACAGGCATTCAAACCCTCTTCCAGAAGTTCCGGGAATCTCCCACAAATTGGCGGTAAAATTAGCCGCCAGGAAGTTCGCCTACCACCACTAGAGGTCTGCACCCCAATCCCAAGCCTGACAGGCTTCGAAAGAGGGTTTCAGGCCAAGTCAGGGTCAGTTTTTAATGTTCAACACCAGGCTGGGGTCGGACTTATATTAGGTGTTCATGTCTGATTTCTTTTTTTTTGTGTGAAATGAGCAAATTGCTTTTTGCTCTTGCTAACCCTTTGCTTGTTTATGGTTTCCATACCACCCTCGACCTCGAACCTTAAGCGGCATCTAATTTTAACAGTCATACCATCCGGACATTATATGGTATACCGCGTTTCACAAAGCAACACTATTTTGTTCCGGTATTCCAATAATATTTGCTGGGGGGTGGTCACTGTAATACCACCCCTGCCTGGGCAGACCATGCCCAGTTGTCCCTGAGCGTCCCCGAAATCAGTATGCATCAGGTCGGACGTCTGCATCCAGTCATCTATTCATTAAATCAACACATCTCAATCACATCTCCAATCAGGTTCACAGTGATTCATAGTTTATTATGGGGTATGAGGCTGAATGCATCACTGTCAGGATGCGAGTCGAATTAGGAAGCACAGGCACACATTATCTCGTACGTTCTGAAATGCCTAAAGCAAATTTAAGTCACCGGTCCATCTGAAATCTCAAGTCCTTAAATTGTAGGAGAAAACACTGGAAAGATAAACACAGCCCATTGACGCCTGATATAAATATCTTCTCAAAGCATTTCCTTATTCTAATATTATGTTATTAATATTTTTTCCATCACTAAAAAAAATAAATCTTCATTAAAGTCCTAGTGATGGAAAAATTCTTAACAATAGTTGATTGTATATTTAGTTTTCTGACAGTTTTTAAAAACATTACGTCAGGAAATACCGCCAATATGAATTTTTACGTAATTTATCTGGGATTAACCGGTATAAGTAATATGTTTGTGGAAGTGAATCTAACCAGTGTTATTGTAAACAGATTTAAAGCCAATAATTAAATATCACAATCAAAAGCAGGCAAGAGTTGTTATACTGAAAATGGAAACACCTACAAAATACCTCAAAATGTGTGGTAATTCTTGAAACATATAGTCAGATCTCTGAAGATGCCCTTTTTATTTACACCGCTGTGGGAAATGTTACAACCACACTAATTTAACCACACTTCTCTCTCACTATGAAAGTACGGCTTTGATGTACATTCAGGCAAACCAAGAAACCATAGGACAGCCATTCCTGGAGCTGAGCAAAAATTAGATGAAGTCCATCAAAGCAGGTCTTTCCATTACTGTCACTAGCAGGCAGACTCGTCAGTTCATTTGATTCGTGAGAATCTTCTTTTCATTTCTTGGGTGGCACAAAAAAAAAAGAGGATGGGATGCACAGGTAGTACTTAGGCTTGGCCAGCAGGTGGAGCATCTCCCAGGCGGATACTCCCCAGAAAGGTGGTGTGGTTGGTCATGCTGATGGAGGTGTCCTCATACACCATCTTGATGGAGATCTTCTGGTGGGCCCTCAGCAGGCAGACGCCGGCCGTGTAGCAGGTGTTGAACTTGCGCTGGCCTGTCTCGATGCTGCAGGTGCATCTCAGGAATGGGGTCTTGTCGACCATCACTTCATAACTGGCGATGTCAGTGAAGTTGAGGTAGTAAATCTGGCATGGCGCAGGAAGACAGAACAGAACACATTTCACTGGCATGATGAAAATTTTTATCTCTCGCTGCTTTCCGCTTAACGTCAATAGGAACATATTCTTTACAATGATGCCAAGTTGCTTGCAACGATCCCATTATAAAATCTGGACTAATGGTTCCGTAAAATCATTAAAGAACTATTTAAGAATAATAATGTAAAATATATATTCAAATAAATGAGGGTTTTGTAAGGGACAGCTGGACCTTATCCTGATTGCTGCAGAACGTATGATTCATCCCTACAAAGAGGCCAAGGTTTCATCAAAGGCTTATTTTCTTTTGATAAATCTGTAAATTTATTATATTAACATGGGCCAAAAATTGTGATAAAAGATCTGTAGCATTGTTTCCCTTTTCATGTAATGGCCAACATCATGTCATCTCACAATTAATCATCTCTAATCTTTTGCGCTCAACGCAAAATGTTTTCAATCCAGCCTAATTACCGAGATCAAAAAATAATGCTCTTATGTTATTCTTGAAATATTGTTCCCCTATATATCTTACGATTGCTTGGCATACGTTTATGAGGCCACAGCATTAAACCATAAACATGCATTAATTTAACATTCATTCGGGAAGTGCCACCAATCCCACTGAAGTAGGTTTGCAGTTAAATAAGGGATCAGCCAAGAATTATGTTCATCTCCAATGAACAGCTTCTCCAGGGTTTCAGCACGCACAGGGGCAGGTGTCTGGAGACTATACCAGGGCACCATAGGCTCCATATACTATGGGTGTTTCAGAGATACTGTAGTAATGAGCTTAGTTACTTTGGAATGCAGGACGAAATTGCATGAAACAGGGACACACAAAAGTACCACACAGAGGGAAGGCAGGATTTATACCACCAACCCTGGAGGTGTGAGGAAACAGTACCACCTATTTAGCCACTGTGCCACCCAAGAAGCAAACACATATTTTAATATAGCATATTTACTATGCTATGTCATACTATGCTATGCTATGCTATACTATACTATAGTCATATGCACTTGCTGGAGTAGGTTTTGGTTTTGAAATCCAGTTAATTGCAGACACTCCTTTTAATTTCACCTGTTTAAAAAATGAAGCATTACTGCAGTGAGGTGGGGCACGTGGCATGCGGTGGGGATGAAGAGGCCCAAGACCGTACTCACTTCTACCTGACTATAGATGAAATACGTGCCGTCAACCAGCACCTCCAGCTCCCCCGAGCGCGAGTGCATCTTGAACACCTTGTGGTGTATGGATATCATCTTCCAGTTTTTGAGTACACCTTCTGAAAGATCTCAGCGAGAGAAAAAGGCCGTCACTCAGCATCCGTCACGATGGTGGAAAGAAAATCTACATTCATACATGCGTCACCAATAATGAAAAATTCTATTCTAAATACCCAGACTTTTATATAGCAAATTTAATTGCGGCCGCATGTTAACAAGCAGAACTGACAGACAGATTCACACAAATACTACACAAGCCTGAAGCAGCCTTTGTTGAGAACTGTTTAATAAAGGCCACCCAGGCCCCCTGCATCATTTCTAGCAGAAAAAAATGACTCAAAAATGTGATAATTGTGCAGTCATAGATAATTATGTGTGTGGCTAATGAGGAACCAAAGAAACCTTTGCTAAAGCTGGACAGATTGTGTATTCTGAGATACATATTCCATTCTGATTTGGTGCAACAACAAGGGAATTATATTTAATGCAACAAAAGGAAGGACTTTCTATTGCATTTAAAACACAAATCTCTACTAATCAGCTAGCAAGACAGAAGACCGAAGACAGTGTAAACCTCGTTTGCAATATGTCATAAATTTAATTTGTATTTGTTGATAAATTAATTGTAACACCTACACACACTGTAGCAGTAATTTATTTCATTATGACTTTTGTATTTGTACAAAGAACACAAAACACAATGTATAAATTCAGGTTTTTTCTAAATTAATTCAGTGCTTACCTTCCTTCACTTGAATCGTTGTTTCCTGGCCTTGCAAATGAACGACAGCAGGCTAAAAAAAGAGAAAGAAATAATAACTATGTAAGCACTGAGTATGCATTTCGATAGTAAGAATACAATGTAAAGACCGAGTATGCATTTCGATAGTAAGAATACAGTGTAAAGACCGAGTATGCATTTCGATAGTAAGAATGCAATGTAAGCACAGAGTATGTATTTCGACAGTAAGAATACAATGTAAGCACAGAGTATGCATTTCGATGGTGAGAATACAATGAAACCCTTCATTGTGACTGAACATTGAAAATGAAGCATATCCTACCTGGATGCTTTTGCCCTTTTCATTGGCTGCCAGAAAAAAAAAAAACATAAAATTATCTTTTTCAAATGTCGCTCTCAATCTTTGATGTTCATTCTGTTTTTAGTTGATATGCTTTCAGACTTAGGTGTGAGAGAAAAGGGCAGCGATTGGGGCCGATTCTTGGGGCCGATTTTTAAGATGGGGGCATAAGAAGGGGCCATAATTCATACAGGGGGGTCAACCAATAACATGTTTTAAATAGGTGAGTGACATGGAGGGGGCACTCAGGAGGCCAATCATCTTTCAGCTGGGCCCAGTGCCCCTATGGCCCCGCCCACGTATATGGCCCTGGATGCATTTAATTGCCGCCTTGTTTACCTGCAGGTCCTTGTGGGCCAGGTGGCCCCTGGGGCCCTGGGGGCCCTTGAGGGCCAGGTGACCCGGGGGGTCCTGCTGGTGCCATCACATTGCTCCCCGGGATTCCCGGTATTCCTGGGATACCAGGGGGGCCGGGTGGCCCTGGGGGGCCAGGGGGGCCCGGAGGTCCTGGTGCACCAGGGGATCCTTTTTTACCTGGGGAAACGATAAAATAAAACTCACCTCACTGCTGACTTTAAACTAACTACCTCAATCACACTGCACTGACACTACTGGTCTCATACTGTTCTTGACTTTATAAACTAGCTTTTTTTACACCCTTAAACTGTCTTTTATACCCTTTTTTACTGTACTCTTTAAATGGGTTTATGCTGACTTTTATTATCTTATCTACTTATCCTGTTTAATCTGCTCCACACTGTATTTCATGCTGCTCCTGTGTTTATACTGTACTGTGTTTCACTTTATTCGCTGCTATAACTCCAAGGCCAATTATCTGCCTCCTACCCGCTCATTGCACTATTTGCCGCCTGCACTTTGTTGCGGCACTACAGTGTCACGGTAGTTCGTCTGATTGTCTTGTCTGACCGTTGCACTGTCATGTCACAACTGCACTTTATATCTGTCCTGTGTTGTTAGACTGTCACACCATTTGCTCCAGAAAAATGCAATTTCATTTGTCTTTTTTGTGGGGCAGCCAAAGACGAGCAGGAAGGGGGCGCAGAGGGGGTCCAAATACTTCCTCCTCACTGCTTGCAGGGTTTACATGCCCCCCCCTTTCATGCAGGTTTTCTCTGGCTGCTCCGGTTTCCTCCCCCTGTCCGAAGACCTACAAGTCCGCTAATGCGGTGTCGATGAAAGGTCTATATAGCATGATTGTGAAAGATGTCCCCAAAAGTAGGGAAATTTCAGGTTTTACTACACTTTGGGGACAATTTGGTACTCAAATGTGATCTATGCAAACCCACCAACACACACACACACACACACA
>JABFEA020000002.1:1492182-1502726 GCA_019775915.2 Cyphomyrus plagiostoma | reverse complement strand
TTTACTACACTTTGGGGACAATTTGGTACTCAAATGTGATCTATGCAAACCCACCAACACACACACACACACACACATATGCACGCAGGTATGCACACACACATATATATTATATATACACATCCCTACAAAGGCAGCTACCGAGAGCGGTTTCAAAATATTACCTTTTTTCCTCTCTTTGCGTTTCCCATTTGGTTCTGGAAAAAAAGAGGCAAATGTGTCTCAGCACAGCCAATTCAGCATTCAAATAGAAGCCATGAGCACACATAGAATACGGGGCTACAGTCACATGCCCTGAAAGCCCAGGACACAAGGCAGAGGAGCTGCCTAGACAGCCTATGGGAATCAGGGGTGATGGGGCTGCATCTACAACCAGTGATTTGGCTTCAAAAACTGCCCCCCCCCACAAAAAAAAAAGCTGGTCTTTGCATCTAAATTATTAAATTGTGTCCCCCCTCCCCCCAATATCAAACTACACCACTGTCCCCAGACGCACCGCTTAAATTTAATACTTGCACCAGTTTCTAAACATAGCATCATTATAAAGTATCTGTGAAATTGTCAAACAAAAGTCAGCCATCTGTCCAACATCACATCTAATGCCAAAGAACTTACATCTTCACTTTCTCCTGCAAAAGGGCATTGCCTGTCTATCTTTAAACAGGAGGGCTGAAGTTAAAGGTTACATAATTTCATTAACATTATTACAGGCTTAAAGGGAACTTCAAAAGGGGCTTTTTCTCTTGCTCATCAATTCAAACGTGACCTTTATATTGGAATTTTCAGATTATCACTCATAATAATATTCCCATACTTATTTTGTTTGGTTTGTTTACTGGTGATGAAAGGCAACCATATCATTCATGTCTTTCTCAATCATGATTTATGCACAATGTCCAGTAAACTGCATAAACCAAAAAGCCACATAAACCAACCATGTCCGGTCACTTCTCTGTCATACATGGAAATGAGTACCTACTAATGGGTTTGAGAAATCACAGCTCCATAAATGTTACCAATCCATAGTAGGTTACTGGGTTTATTACCCGAATTCAGCAATAGGATTTTTGATTTAACATAAATATTCACTGATCTTTTTGCTTGAATTGCTCAAAAACTGTGAATGCACACCATAGTATTAACAAGTTATTAATGCATTCATTAATACATCCCATTTCTGAATATCTTAGCAATCATTGCATAGACTAATTTTTTTTACATGAGGGTGAACTTGCAAACTGTTGTTTGACACTCAAACCAGGTCTCATAGTCACACACTGAATTCGTGGTGATCCTGACATGCTGTCTGCCTCAGTAATACTGCACAATGATGGTAGCTTCGTGTACTAGTAA
Source organism: Cyphomyrus plagiostoma (assembly GCA_019775915.2). NCBI lineage: Eukaryota > Metazoa > Chordata > Actinopteri > Osteoglossiformes > Mormyridae > Cyphomyrus > Cyphomyrus plagiostoma. Next base: position 1,501,373 of record JABFEA020000002.1, on the reverse strand, counting down.
TTCCCTCTCCTTCAGTTCCTTAAAGTCCTCGCATTTGTCTCTGGGCGCTTGCGGCCTGAGATGTGGCCTAGGGTGGCTGTGATTCTCCCATTACCACACAGCACGCATTGCAAAGCAGAGACTATGCATGGCATTGAAAACATGATACAAGAGGATTACATTCATCTATCAGCATAGGCTGAAGAAAGCTGGCTTAAAAGAGAGACCCTGGAATATTTCCTCTTTTAAATATCAGCAGATGTACTTTAGCTGTATTTTGGTATTTGGTCACATATTAAGAGTGACATTTGCCTGGAAAAAAACCACCTACATATAAAAACAACACAATGCAATAAATGTGCATTACTTCCCAGTTCATTCCCAATTAAAGTACCAAAAGGCTGATGACTAATATTTAAATTTTTAGGTTCATTGAAGGACTTGGCCAAAGTCAGATCACAAAGGTGATCTGGGTGCTGTATGCACTCTCAGAAAATGTATAAGAATTGCATCTTTGTCACTGGGGCTGTACCCTTGTAATTGTACCCTTTAAAGTACAGAAATTGACTCTGAGGAACATGCCAAAGGTACGAATGGCATTCATGTACCATGAATGGTATAATCATGTTGCCCAGGGTCCATTTCTGTATCTTAAAAGGTACAACTACCTACAGCTAAGGGTACAAATGAGGGTGACAAGCAAAGGTACAAATCTTTAGCCTTTTTGCCTGGGAGAGTGGCTCTGCAGGTTAGAACCCTTCACCCAAGTTCAAATCTACATAGTTATTCTACCCCTGGGTCCTTGAACAAGGCCCTTAACCCAAATCACTCTAAGAACTGGCAGAAAGTGCTTTCTCAGTTACTCCAAAGTATATTGTTTTGCCTAAAAGTGTCTATTAAACACGTACAATGCCTTTAAAGAGCTTGGAACAGGTAATTAAGTTCTGCAAGTTTTTGGGCACAGATTATAGGACCGATATTAGCTATAAGAAGAACATCCAGTTGACTTGAGCCCCAGAATCACCTGCACTGCAAACTGACGGCCATCAGTTTTCTTGGCAGGGGGGCCACCCAAGTAAAGCTTGGCCGAGGGCCTCAGAAAATACAGAGCCGGCCCCGACAGCGTATACCAGGCCCACTACACAAACCCTCTGCTATTTTGAACATGTGTAATTCTAACTACATTTCGGTTTCATTATTGGTTTCTATCTGGAAAGTACAGTGTAAAGCACTTGATGATGCCAATGCATGAAAATATCAACACGAAATAGGATTTCAGAAAATCAGCCACAAGATGGAGCACTTCACCAAAAGTAAACATAAATGTAAAGAATATAATTTTTAAGATAAGGTAACCAAGTGACGAGTTGATGAAATAAAAATAGCATTTCTACAAAGAGTAATATTTTGTAATCGCAAATACAAAAAATTAACTCAACATCCTTTATTTTCTCAAAAAGGCTGGCATATAGGATTTACACAGTGAAACAGTTTAACAAAACATTTAAATAATTCTGTTTTATGACAGAAATAAACCACAAGTCATTTTTGTACCTGTTGGCCCTAGTGCCTGACTGTGGTATGTTGTGTCAAAACCTGGATTAAAGTTCAGCATTGTGCAGAATGTGGATTAAACCACAGCATGAGAAGGAATGACCGTCACGCTGCCAAGACACATCCAGTGTTTCAGACCCATAAACAGAAATATTTGTTTTGAAAGCAAGTTCTTCATTTTAAGAGGTTGATATATATAACACATGCCATACCGCTGTTATTTTAAAGAACCTTAAAAAGGCAAAAAAAGACTTCATGGCTAAAATCCCCTAAAACATATAGTCATATGTTTTATTTTCAGCTAAATTACTGGACATATCTGCATGAATTTGTGTTAACGAGTGAAGATTCGGTCTGTCTCGAAATCTGGTCCACGTTACGACTGCAGATTTGTGAAATGCCGACTCTGTGTGATCTAGCTAGGGGATTACAAAAGGCTTTGTATGTGTACAGTGAAAAGAGGGGGGTGGATTGGCTGCGCGGGGGGGGGTCAGGGGTGCTGGGAGGACTTTTTGCGAGTTTTATGACAAGAGGCTCACAAGGTGAGTTTCACGTTTTTTAAACAAGTACCACACCAAGGACAGGGGTTCTGTCCTCTGTCACGCAATACGAGTCCTTGGGAGCTCAGGATGGGGGTGGGGGGGGGGGGCAGCACTTGTTGCTTTCAGATCCAGTCCCCTAGAGAAAGCAATAGGCAGTTGGCTGCGTCAGCACAGCACAAGTGAGGGAAATTCACACAGGGGATTACCATATGTGCACCCCAATCTTCCAACAATTATATTCCAGGAACACATTCCAGAGTATATTTATTCTGGAAAATCAAAGTAGCGCGTTCTTTCAAAGGATGTTCTGACACAGCGCAAGCACTTGTTATTAATTAAGGGCTATAATACAGTATGTGCTTTACAGGAACAGGGTCAAATTGGACAGATTTTTTTTTTTTTAAATACAGATTTCTAAAACTAAACGGAGCACATAGGATCAGGCATGTCTGCAATCAGTGAAAACAATTTTGACTTTATTGTGCCAATAAAATGAAACATGCACTGGCCAGTAAACACAGTGATACGTGACTGCGTCTATTAAGCAAACGGCAAAGGCAGTAAACAGAGTAAAATCATTACGAGGGTCGGCCAAGAAAACCGAATAATTTTAGGTCAGTGTCATGTATGAACAAACAGTGAAACATCACAACTGGAAAAGTCAGCCAAAGAGGGGGACCAGTACCGATGCAGGGCCATTATCCCACCAGACCACTGGGGGCAGGGTTGCCATCTGTCCCTTATATTGGGGAAGGCCCCAAACTCAGGGGTGCCATAAATGGTGTGTGCGGGGGGAGTTAGGATGATTTCAGGGGACCTTGAGTGACAGGGGCCCTAAAAATTTGGAACATAACTGACCTGGTTTCAGTTGGGAGTCTGATATGATTTGGGGTTCAAGATCTGTATCAGGGCCGCTACTGCTTATACTGAGAGATAAAACGCTGTGTCCTGTATCGACTCATGAGATATGAGGCTTGTCCCATATTTCCATACATGTTGCAAACCCCCACTTTTACTGCCGGTGACCCCCAGCCACTCTCACCCCCCCGGCCTGTTTTACTGGTCCGTTTCACCAGTCCGTAAAATCTTTGAAAATCTTTGAATACTATACAACGTTTATGGGAAAAGAGTGTGCAGTTATTTTTATTACATGTAAAATGGTTCAACGGCTTTCAACAGTGAATACAAACCAGTCATAATTGATTCATCCTATAAAGGAGTTCAACTGAATTTTCCATGTCATATGATCATAAAAACATAAGCAGTGAGCAGATTTGACATGAGAATGTATAATCACATCTGTTTCTTCTGGGATACAAATAATACAGAAGAGCATGATTAGACTGTCTTGTGATTAGAATATGAAGTGAATCCAACACGCTAAGGGACGCCTGGCCGGCCTCCCAGCTCTGCCCACCACGGCGTGGTAAGATCCATACAGGGACGGAGACCCTCGATCTGCCGTACTCACTCCAGGCTCTTCAGAGTCTAAACCAGAAACAAAGTGCAGCCCCACCAGGAACGGCAATTGGATTCAGAATCAAATATCGACGTTCCTCATGGTATCCTGAACAAAGATGGAAGAAATGTGCCACTGGGATGCAAGTCCCTGCATTTTGTTGGTGGTGCAGGCAGGTTATGAAAGGCCTGCAGATCTCAGTCAAAGACATTTCAAAATGTTTAATGTGTAACTGACCGATTGTACAGAAATGTATGATTTACATCTTTATGACGAGTACAGGGCGATGCAGTGGCTCCGTACCTTACCCACCAGCGTTCCGGAGTCTGAATCCTATCCCCCCACTGTATGCATGTAGAGCTTGCATACTGATGTAGAGATGTCTTCCAGTTACTCTGATTCGCTTCCATAGTTCAAAATCTCTCAAGCCGGACTGGCACCTCTAAGCCATGTGTGAGGACTTTGATGGACTGTCATCATTTCCACAGTGTGCTGCCTGGGACAAACCCCAAAAAATGGATGAAAAATGGTTTTGTGAATTGCACGCTGTTGCTTAAATATCATACTTGATCATCAGCTAGTTTACTGGCAATTTTCATGTAGCACGACGGTTTAGCACCTTGACGTGTGACAAAAGAAAACTGCTAGATCAAGTCCTAGTATGGCTTCAAGTAACATCTGCGTGTCACTTGTGTAAATGGAACAACTGTAAAACTGCAAGCTATGAAGGTCTCCATGTATAAAAGTCACCCACTAATCAACTGCAAAACATATAAAAACTCCAATTAATATTTCTGGAGCAGCTTGAGTTCAGTATGTTGACTATCTGTAACTCACAGCTGTTTTCATGGCAGATTTTCTTGAATGGTGCACTACATGCTGACTGTTTAAGTAAGAACAGCTCCTGAACTCGGCATCAACTTCATTTCAGCTCTGTCATAAAAAAATGTGCAATGTAAACACAGACAGATGCTGCTGCAGAAGCGATTTAGGGTGAGTACCTGGATTATAAGGACAAAACAGTGCAACTGTCCTGGTAATAGCATACTCAAAAGCCCAGGTCCTTAAAGCACATACCCTCTTGTGCTTCATGAAGTCTCCCTTCACTGTCAGCAGACCAACAATGCAGCCACACGTTACTCCACTTAGTGACCTGAGGCTATTTTTCTCAGGTGTCACTAAGCATATGTTCCCACTTAATGTCAGCAATCATCAAGACCTTAGAAGCGCACCAGAGGTCTGGAAGAACAGGTGAAAGGCAATAAACGATGTATGCCATGTTATAAACTCTGCAGACTGAGACAAGACATAAAAGAGCCCATGCTTTCTCTACACGCAATAAATGTAACAAATGGTCTCCCACTTGACTGAGCGTGTCACGTGTTTGTCTGTAAACAGATTGTGACTTAAGAAAACAGCGGCAAAAACAGTTAATGAATGGATCAAATTAGCATCAAAGAAAACTGTGGGATTGAAAACACATTTTCACAATACATTTAAAAAAAAAAAAACATGCATATGTCGCAAAAGTCAGGAGAAGCAAACTGCATATTTCTGAGAGTATAGCCAACATGAAAAGGAATTTAGACTTTTGCAAATCCGGCAGTAATCAACAGTAAAATCCAACTCTGATATGGATGTACACTATAGGGGTGTCTTATAAATCATCCTCTTCAACCGTTCTGCTGTGAAACCTTCTGAAAACGACTAGTCCTCAGGATCGATTCCATAAGAAGTTGCTCTTTCTCAGAAGGCCAAATGTTTTGCTTAGAATACTGTTTATTTTAGAAGTGCGGAGCTGTAAAATCATTCCAAAGAAAATCATGGTTTCAAATTATACAAAAATTAATTTGTACAAAAACTTCTAATGCCTGAACCCAGTGAGGAGAGCATGTAGGTAATGAAATACTTCAGGCCTGTTACTCAGCTTCAGCAGTTCCCTAAAATGCACAAACCTTCATCTTGCATAAAACAAAAAGTTAAACCTATTCTTTCTGATTAATACCGGAGTGTGGCATTATCAGCAAGAACAAAACATGTAATATTTATAGCATGTGATTTACAGAATAATACTCCGTTATCCTTATAGTGGGGACTCTTCGGGAAGGGAGTGCATAGGTGTTCCAGCAATTTTCTGGAACTGCACACATTGCTTTCCAGGTAGCACACTAGGGGGCAGTAGAGTACATCGTCACAATGCACTGAAGTAGAATAACTTTTAGCACTTGTTTCATGAGTGCTAGTAACAGTAAACGATATGTTATTTTAAAAATGGAAACTTAACTTTAGTCTAGATTAAGTATTGTTGTAGATTGGGTGGCCAAAATAGCACAGTCAAGCAACTTGGAGCCACATTTTGCATAGAACGACATGCTAACCAGGGTTGACATCACACCGTCGAAGGTAACATTTTATGAACGAAGGACCACTGTGTTATAGCCTTGTGTGACTCTGGGCACTTTGCGTACGCTTGTGCCTTGACAGGCAGTTTTAAACATCCGGTCTGAAAGGTTACAACTGCCTTCCCCTGCCAAAGGCCTTGAGTCTTTCAATCCTGAGGTCTTATTGTAAATGCTAGTTTGGTTCCCCTCAATGTGTTTGTGATTTACTGTGGTAATAAGTTTCCTAGACGTCGAACATTTTTAGCTATACGGCCAAATGGCCACTACATTGAATTACATTACAGCAGAGAAGGAAACGCCGTCGCCCCTAGCAACATAAATATTTCTATCAAAGGTCACAGCAAAGAAAAAGAAATTACCTCATCACAAAACCTACAGCAAATGAGATGTGAACTGAAAATAATTCACTCCAATTGAAAGACTATAAACATACAGAAAACAGCTCCTGCGTCTGATTTGTAACAAGGTAACATGCAAAATGAACCACGAGGACGTATTACATTCAACTACATTTACAAAGCTGTGCAACAATAAAAACATAATAATAATAAAATGGCCTATGTACTTCAAGGGTAGGTGAGATGTGCATTGAGAAGCCATTATGCACACCACTGCTGTCCTGAGCCGTTATTGTTACACGCATGGTCCTCCTCTTACCGTTACTGATCTGGCCATTCTCTTCTGACCTCTCTCATTTACTAAATGCTATTAACTGGACATTTTTTATTCGTTGAGCACGCCATTCTCTGTAAACTCTAGACTCCGTAACACATGCTTCCCCAGTCCCAGTCCTGGACGGCCAGAATCCAATGCAGTTTGCTGATTTCCCTGGTCAAACACATCTCAATCAGCTGATTACCAGGCTTAGCGGATGTGTTTCAGCGGGGAAATCTGTAAACCGTGCAGGACCCTGACACTGCTGTGGTACCTGGAAAATCCCAGGAGGGCACCAACAATTGCGCCATATTGAAAATCGCAGGTCTAGGCATCCTAGGTGTTCTGTATTAGCCAAACCTCTTGACCCCATCTGTGTTTCAAATCCGGGGCTGCACCCTTCGAAGGATGTGGCCTACGTACTGTAACCCTTGTTGGCTACGTCCTTCAAAGGTACACACAGTGAATCTTTCGGATAGCTTGGGCTGTAAAGGATCCAGTAGGATCCAAGGACACATTTCTAGGCCGTGTCCGAAGGAGCTTTCGAAATGGGACATCCGTGTCGCGCCTCTCGGACGCATCCGGTCTTCAAATGCAACCTCAGAAGCCCTTAGCCCCTGAACTGGGACACAGACCCTGTCTGTGTGCTATACACATTCGCTTACAGCCACGTGAATGTGCCGTTCACGCGAGCAGGCTGTTTGCATTAGCAGGCAGGTGTACCTAACGAAGAGGCCACTGAGTGCACGGCGTGTAAAACGGTGTGACATCTCACTCTGCAGTTCCTGAAGAACGGCACAAGCCTAGAGGTGTTACCCAGCACAATGACTTTCATGGCATCAAATCTTTGTCGGCTATGCAGCGGACAATCCGCCTAAACATATGAATTAAAAAGAACTTCTAAATAAAGTTCAGCAGAATACAGGTGGGGGGCCATAATGGGCATTCCACAGCGGTGAGGTCATCCTGCCGCTTGGAGCCGTTTCAAAAAGAATCAGCCTTTAAACCGCAGTTTAGAGGCAGAAAAATATGTAATAAAGTACTTTGCGCAGAGATTCAATTAAGTGCCGTATGGGAGCAGGTCAGATGAAAGACAGAAATTAATGATGTCCATCGTCTTTCCAAATTTGGACAAAGCGACACTCTTAACCATCATGAGTCATACATGAGCTCTGAAATAACATGGATGCTATGTTCAAGTAAAAGCAAATATCATAATAATTAGCGTTTTAAGCTAATATGTCTTCAAACATATTGAACGTTATCCCCATTTATAGTGTAGTCCATAACTAATCAAATTAGCCTATGCACTACTGGGTCCAGATCAGCGGTGTTTTTTTCCATCTGCTTTCACTCTTAGTATAAAGCTATCTAGAATAAATGGAGTATCAACAGGAAAGAACAGCCAACTGGAAAATTGCTCTATTTGGTCAGTCCATCCCTCAGTTCATCCATCCATCCATCCATCCATCTAATGACCACTTATCCATGGATTACGAAGGGCCCTTCAACCCTTCCTGGGCAGTAGAGGACACAAGGCTGGGGTACACAATAAGCAGGATACTTAGCAAGTCAACCAATAAAAACAAATATTAATGTACAATTTCCAGGACAAAGAATGTTTTATTAGCTTGTTAAATATCTATGACCTAGGACCATCAATGACCATGTATGACCTTTGAGTCTCAATGGGCACTAAAAACCTTCACAATCACAAAACCATTCCAACATATTATTTTTATTTATTCACTCGTCTATTGGTTTTGATTCACATAATCGTCTCTTCTGTTAAATCCACTGAATCACCAATTTTCCCTGTATTAAGACAAACACTGACTTTAATTGAAAGGGTCTGTACTTGTGCATACGTTTTTTCCTCACAAAAAGGGACCATATAATCTTTATGAACATACAGTCCTGTGAACTAAAACTTAAGTTCCCCATAATAGACCAATTTTAAACCTAGCATGTTATAGCCCATTGTTATACGGGTCACTGCAGTACACTGGTCCTGAAATAAACGACATATGAGAGAGATTACGGAAAAAACCTGTCATTAAACTGTGTATAACCGTGTGAGTAGTTTGAAATTAAGACACACTTCAAAGTTTCCTTAAAAATATCCTTGCATTACTGAACTCTTAACTGCTCCTATGTGATTGAAGAGCTGCTGGAAATTACAACCTCATTGCAGCTTTCAATAGAGATTAAAAGCGTGAGGCCCTGTGAAAAAGTCGCATGTCATTGTGGAATTAGCTTTAAGAAGCGGCAAAGGCAACACGTTCCATTAAATGAAAGACGTCAAGAGATTAAGACAAATTTTATGCGCGACAGAGATCTTGCCACAGGCAGTATACAGTGGATCCATCACTAGGAAGGATACAATCTTGTGTCTCTCACAACAGTCCGGAGTGCCATAACTGAAGGAGGTGAGGACCTGGAGAAGTGTCACCAGAGCCTTCCGGAATTACTGAGTGGTAAGGTTCATTTCTGACAGCTGAATGAAGATCTGGCTTATTCATCCATACATCCATCCATTTTCCAAACCGCTTATCCTACTGGGTCGCGGGGGGTCCGGAGCCTATCCCGGAAGCAACGGGC
>JABFEA020000002.1:1473309-1489777 GCA_019775915.2 Cyphomyrus plagiostoma | reverse complement strand
TTTAATTTTATATGTATATCAATGTGTTCTAGCACACCCATGTAAAGCACCCTGGGACAACTCTGTTGTGAAGGGCGATATATAAAAATAAACTGAATTGAATTGAATTGAATTTGAAATATATAAAACTGGCAAATCCATTGCTGAGCTTGGACTTCATTCATGCAATGGATGCTTATGATAAAGTCAACAACTAGTCACTCTATTCAACCATGGCCCCACCAGCAAGAGGGAGAGAGAGAAACTGGCTGTACCTGAATCACGTTTCTTCTGATTTCTTCTCACTCGATGCAGGATCCTTTCATTTTCTGCAGCGGGGACTGAGTTATCTTCAGACGGTGGGGAGGGTGTCCTTTCCTGCAACAGAAATATCGAATAATGATTTTGTTAAAGGGTAGCTATTTTGCTCTGCATCTCGTCCATTTAAAATATTAGAAACACAAAGCCTGGGGACGAAGACTAAGGTAAACTTTCACTAATTACTACTCATGTTCTGGATGACAATAGCTAAACTAAGAGATGACTATATTAATCACACTGAGATGGACTACGCCCAGAAAAAAGAAAATAGTAATTATAAAAACAAATACTTAGCCAGAAAAATGTACACAAAGTCTAGAGTTTTCCACTCATTTTGAAATGCTTCAATGGACTTTTCCAAATCTTGTTGTGAAAAGGACTGCTATGAAAAAAAATCCCAGTGACCTCCCTTCTAAGCTTGCCGTACTGTTCGTATGAATAACAATTTGACAATTTGTACACGATATCCCACCAAAACAAGCTGCTGAGGGGGTGTCAGCACACAACGTGGGGAAAGGTACTCTTTTGTAGGAGAAACTTCTTGTACAAGACAAAGGTACTGTAATCTAAACCCATTTTGTCCATGTCTTCTGGTTCTAGATACCCAGCAAAGCCCTGATGCTAAAATTTCACTCTTTTACTGTTTCAGTTATACTCACTGGCAGAGCTGAAGATTTCAGGTCCAGAGAGTACAAATCCAGACCAAGATTTTGTTTCAACCAACCTGTTGACTACTCTGTGACTGTGACTCTTTATATTTAACTGGTTGGGTGAAACAAAATCTTGGTATGGATTTGTACTCCGGACCTGAAATCTTCAGCTCTGCTTATTGCCCGCATTTAACATAAGTACAAATAACTTGGCAGGACTGAGCTTCTAATGTTTCTTGATCTTCATTTGCTACAAATTAAGGGATCCTTTTTAGATACCAGAAATAAAGACATCTTCTTTGAAGAAAGAGGAACTTGATAAAAAATATGCTAATTCTGTTCTTTATTCACTTTAATATTCCTGTAATTCCTCCTGATGATGATGGGGAGAAGAATAATTTATAAAAGTTTCTTGAATCAATCAGAAATTTCACATTTCCACTTGTTACTCTCCATTTGTAAATGTTAATCTCTAATGTAAAATCTTTAATGTACATCCTGAATGGGATGCCTGACTAAAAGAGACATTAAACAGACAGGAATCAATGTGCACCACTTCACAATTTGATCAACGGTTTAGAGAGTTTAGCACAAAAGATAGCAATTGAGGCATTTTTAGACTTTTATTTAGTAATAATGGCATTAATGTAACGCCATACCATTACTTGAGATGGCTGGAAAAGGAGGGCAGAGTTGTTTTGCCAAACCTCAGTAATGTGCAGAAACATCCATATCTATGTGCCAAGTGATTCATTATAATAGTAACCTATTGATTTACTGAAAACCTACATTCCTTAAGGATGATGTTACACTCCAACAGCAGGCTGATTATATACTCCAATGCAGGCCTCCCCCTGACCCCCCCAATACACGCACACACAGACACTACACATGCACAAACACAAAGGGCTTTGGTCAGCAAGCCCCAAGTTTACGGTTACATTTAAAGGCCACTTGCGCGGGATTGCTGAGACAGGTGAGAAGCTTTACAGGAAGCAGTCATCACCTAAATGCTATGTAGATAATTATATTCTTCTGCCATAACTGTCAGCAAATAAAAAAAGGGTTAGTGCGTTCTGCCAAGAACTAGTGGTACAAGAACTAAGAGCTAAACAGTTCGGCATTTCAAATCCATGTGATGCGAAGAAGATGGACTGTTGGTCGAAGCAGACGAAGCGGATCAGGGCACCATGTCAGATACGTGGTCACAAGCAAACTGGAGCAGAGAAACTGCAAGGTATTTTACATGGGCAGCCACCGTTTCAAGACGGCATTGGTACGCAGCTGAAAACCTTTGGGCCTGGTTCACAAGACTCTGGTGTCCCAGACAGTAACACTTAAGCTCGAGAACTAAAACTTTCAGGATCCCAGCCAGCTGGTGAAAGAAGAACGATGCTGAAATTCCAGAACTCAGAGACGACATCCATTTAGGCAAAAAACAAATCATTCAAAAGCGACCTTTTTGCACAAATTGACTTCATTTTCTACAGCGTTTATTGGAGACATTATACTCACTGGATCGCTAACTGTGCAAGAGCTATATTAAATGGACGAACGGATGGAATTTCTTAGTGCGCAAATACTATCTGAAATCACAACATTTATGAACGATAACTTGAATCTAAGAACCAGGTGGTTTTCTAAAAGAATAATAAGTGGATTTAATCGCTAGACAGACACACACATACATCTATAACTTTTTTTTAAATCGGACCTTTGGGTATGAGTTTTAAAGTGAATGTGTGGATGCTTCAAAATGGCCAGTAGGATGGAACATGACGATTTTACCAAAGGGTGCTAATGTGCTCCACAGGACTTGAGTGAAGGACTCTCATATCCACTACTGCCAAGCACAAGTCTTCATGAAAAATGCGAAAGCCCTTAAGAGGCATATGTTACATATGGCAGTCCTCTAAGTAGCTCTAAACATGAGCCTGTTAAAAAAATAAACATCGCCTAATATAATTTCCACAGCACGATGCATAAAATTGCCAATCAGGATATATTTTTAAAACTCCTTCTCAGCTGTAAACGACAATACACATATTAAAAAAAGGGGCTAATCGGGCCAGCAACTACAAAGAAATCTTGCTAAATATGATTAAACAAAACAGTTCATGTTTAGTACAGTCGTACTAGCAGACCTTATGAGGGTATTAGGTTTCATGTTAAATGGGTAGAACATTACATTTTATTGTAATACGTGCCCTGTGAAAAGGTACAGTGGAGTGTAGTTTTCACAATAGCAAACTAATGACTAAAGACTAACAATAATCATTGTATGTCCTATCACTACATATCTGTACATGGGTAATATTATATATATACTGTTGGAGTTGTACTCCGCCGGGTACATTGATGAGAAGAGATTCACAGCTGAGACAAGGAGTAGTGGCAAGCCACGGGTTTATTCTGTAACAGGTTGCAAGCTGTTAGCGTCTGTCTGACATACATTCAGCATGTACAGGAGAGGCTCAACCATATGTATCGGCTCTGTCCCTCTTATAGCCCTTTTGGGCATCTCCCCCTTCTCTCTGTACCTTCCATCTACGTGGCAACCACATGTTCGATTTTTGCCCTAGTTAGTCAGTTAGTACATGCCCTTGTGGAAGGCTAAAGATAAGTAAGGGCCGCTTACGTTGTCTGTCTGCCCCCTCTATTGGTCTTGATTGGATCACCCACCGCTGCCGGCGCAGGTACGTACTTGTTTCAATTTAGTTAGAGCCTTATAGAATTATTCCCTCAATACACATATACATATATATACTTAAACCTTTGAATCGAAAAAAAACTAGAAATCTCAAAGCAACCAGAATTACAAGATATGTCATTCTGATGCGTCATTAAATAAAATTAAGTATTTCTGAAATGAGAGCAGCATTGATCTGATGGGTAAATAACCCACTCATGTAGTGCCTGCATAATTACAGAAACATCCGCAATGTCCCAACCAGCTTTATTATCAGTTTTACATAAATACGTTTTTAAATGAATTTTACATTGATTTCACCTTGATTAGTGAGTCAGCTTACCTGATGCTTACTGTACCTCCTTCACAGAGCTGAAAAACAAGTTACTCGGTGTCGCATTCCACTACAAAAACAGTGGTATTGATATAGCTGCTAATTGTTTCACTTCATGTGGTTACCCATGATAACAAAAGATGAAGACATACTTTGTATCAAATTATTATGCCTTATTGCCACATTTTTGTGGTGTACGCAGAGTAATGCGGATGCTTGTGGTTCCTCCAGGCCTGCCAAATGTTAGCGGACTCACATGTAAGCAGAAGGTGACAAGCACGTGGAGACTTTGGGAACCTGAATGGGGAGGGCGGGGGTCGGTGGAAGAGGAATACCCTGAGGGGGGTGGTGGAGGGGACGGAATCTAGAGAGTAAGATAACGCTGATTATGAATACCATCATTTTTGGGAGGCTGGTTACGTCTCGTGTTTTAAAGAGTACGACACAGGGTTACTGGGGGAGTGGATGCTGACCTGCCAAACAAAAACCTAATCAGTCGGGTTCGGTGGCTGAAAAGCAAGTGAGATGTCTTGTCTAGACTGTGCAACATGAGTCTATTCAAACAATAGTTCATAGGTATATTATGCACATACACTGACACACACAGATTTCCAATTTATTTTAAACTGTACCCATAATTCCCAGGGAATTGACTGTTGAGCCAAGATTTGCCATTTGCTAACTATTTATTTATCTCACATGTATATATTTTATAGCTGTTTCTACATTCTACGTTGTACTTTCAGATTAGATGCCAAATTGCATTTCGTTGTCTGAGTACTTCTACTTCATGCAATGACAATAAAGATGAGTTTTATCTAATCTAATCTCACCTCTGGACTTCTGTAGAAGCCATCATGCTTATCGTGTTGTGCCAAGAACTATGGCGCAGAAGAACCGGACCCAGCAGAGGAGCTCTGGGTCAAAAGCAATGAAAATCTTAACTGAATTCTCAGGAGATTCTGTATTTTAAGGTGTATTTATTTCACTTCTTCCATCTGGCTCACATAATGTACAAGGAATGCAGGTTCTGGGGATGTTGTATACATATGAGACAGGCCCCTTCTTGGGGCCCAATGCAAAGCAGACAGGAGTTTCTCCACTATAAAAAACAAATTACTAAGAAACATCCTATGGGCATCAACTTGTGCTCAAGTTGTCGCTTGAGCTGCGTCTGGCTTCCTTATGGTCTCAGCTCTTCGTACAAATAAGTGTCATAAATTGGGAAACAATTGAGCTATCCCTTCAGGGAATAAGAAAACCAGTAGATGAGAGACGACTACAAAAAAGATTAGCCAGGACTCCCTAACAAAGCTGGTTCTAATAGGATACAAGAGTGGTCTTGTCGCGCAAATACATCAATCTGAACTGCAAAACGATTTTTTGTAACATCAGGGGAAAAGTCTACTGGAATGACTTCACTGTTAATTGTTGCTCTTAAGTTCTGAAACGCTCCTTAAAGGATGCACCTTCATGTAAATTGCTTTTGTCATCCGTGTGTGTGCCAAGTAGACAGTAACATTCATGAAGAGAAGCACTCATCCATAATCCATGGAAACGCAAGATCGTAATGTAGGCAATAGCAGAAGACACACTCGGAGGCGTATTGATTGGTAGCCATTGCTTTTTTGGGGATCTTGGCTGATATCATCTTCCACTTGGATCTGGACCATATTACTGTTTTTAATTGTGACATAAAATAGACTGTTGTGGTGAACAAAAATTTATTTTGTAGAAAAGAGTAGCCAAGCATCCGCTCACTAAGAATTAATTTATAAATATGAATTATAATAAGTATTTTGAATATAATACTTTAAATGTATTAATTATTTTGAAGGCATCCCATTCTTAATTATTCAGAAAAACTCATAAATCAAATCACAGGAACCAGCACTGAATCCAGTGACAAAATTTCCAGAGGTGATGTGACAACATTCACTTTACCTCAGGTACCAACATGTATATACACTGAAGTCACGGGACAATGGCAGGTGATTTCCTCTAAAATACAGTTTATGTTAAGGTGTAAGAAAGCACCTGAAGGGTATAAAATCATTAACATAAATCATTTTATCTACACATTAATGGAAAAAGTTAAAGAACGATCGTTTTATGTTGTAAATATGACAAAAGAAAGATGCATATGAAGATGCATGTTAAGCCTTAAATGCCTTTCCCCAGAACAAAAATCTTGAAATAAGAAATATAATTTTTCCAGTACATCAGAAAAACTGCAATTCAGCCACACAATACCTGGAAAAAAATCTTCAGGCGTCTAACAAAGACTAAACAGTGCGTTTATGTAAATCTTTGGCTCCTAGCTGAAGAGAAAAACTAAACATTGAGCAAGACGAAAACTTTTGGGTATAAATTGAAAGGTATTCCTCACTGCCGGCTCTTATTGCAAAGCAAATTTACTTTCAGTAACATGGACATGCCCAACCTGAAACGAAACAAATCTTTATTTAATTTCACAGTCCTCTGTTACGAGAATTTGTTCAACATATTCTGTAAATGGCATTCAAGTTGAGACAAATGTACTAAAGAGGAGTATTTTTCTGCGTTACTAGTGTATCCAGTGCCTGAAGGAGGGAAAAAAAGAGGTGTTGGGTATTCTGCTTTTTACTCAATACCAGCAGATATTGAACAGTGTCAATACTCTAAAGAGAACAGCGAAGAGGGGCTAGTACTGTGTACCGTCTACTGATTTTCTTATTCCCTGAAGGAATAGCTCACATTGAGGTTGAGGGTTCGATTCCCACCTCTGTTCTGCTGCATGGGTTTCCTCTCTCTACTTCGATTTCCTCTGCAGTCCAAACACATGCAATTAGATGGTGTCTCTAAGTTGCCCATACTCTGTATGTAAGTGCCCTGCATTAGACTGGCATCCTCTCTGGGGTGTACTGCAACCTGTAGCAGGATTTGGGCCCTCCAATGACACTGATTAAGATAAGTAGATGGATGGATTGCTGGATAGCATGTCACAAAAATGGGATAATTTTTCACTATAATTTTTTGTTTTAACATCCAAGCCTCGATCTTTCACTATTTCTTTCTCGATCAGAAATAACCATGAGCCTCTAGTTTGCAGTCTTGGAGTATGTTACATAAAAGTCACATATGAAGAACATTATCGTTTGCGGTAACATGACTGCTTGGCAGTATGAGTGTGATCTGTTTTCCGAACAAGTCACAGTGAACAGTTTTCAAATACACTGTACAGATGCATCTATGCTTGAAACGTGGCAGGAAAGAAGCCCTTCTTCAAATTCAGCACAACCTCATCTAAATGACAATGCATCTGATTGCTGTTCAGGGAGAACTGCTCTTACCAACATTAACATTATAAGAATGAAGATATTTGTGTTTTGAAAAATTTCAGTTTTAGAAATGCTTTTTTGACTATTTCAGCCCATCCATATGTCCTTTGGATTTATCACACTTTAGTTAGTTGGTTATAAAAAGTTTTATATATATATATTTAAACATAGATATATGGCAGAAATTTACCGAAAAGTAACACAAATAAAAATAGACTGAAAGTTTTTGGGACTTAAAAATTGCTAAATGTTAGTGATCCTACGTCATCAATATATGCTGCACCTTGGTTATGAATATTGGGGAATCAACAGTTTATCAAAACTTGGTCCTGAGTTATCAGAAGAACAGCATTTCTCCATGGATATGTGAAGATGGTCTAGCTGGATTGAGCAACCTGAAATATGAGAATGAGGTGCAGCTGGATAGAGGAGGATAGAGCTGATGTCACAGTGAAACTCCACCAGGTGACCACTGCAAGACTCAGAGGGTTTTGTTTGCCTGCAATCACCCTGGTTGTGCTGTGCCCCTTTTCACTCAAAGTGCATCAAACACTAAGCACACATACTAATTTAAATACTTCACAGACACATATTAATCACAGCTAGAGGCAGCACCATAACATATTCCAATTTTCAGTATAATCCATCCTTAAACATTGTACAGTCTTCACAGCGAGATTATCCTGCTTACCATTTGATGGAAAAGGCCTTTATGGACAAAGGTGTACATCACAATAGTTAGAATAGGGTTAGAAACAAGGTTTTGGTGACCATAATAGTCAACTATAAGGAGAGTCACTTGCCAGCTCATTCAGAGTTTCTACAGGGCTCCTACATTAAAGTAGACCCAGAATGCATCTAATGCAGTACTGCTGAAGGCAAAGGTCCAGTATTCAAAACCTTGAGGTGTACTACACATGTCCTTCAAGATGTAATATAAATCGAGCACATATATGCAAGAAGGGCAAAGCCCTTGGAATCTCCATGGACACCTTTTAACGTCAGGAAGTCTTGAAGGCGGCTCAAACACAGAGGCCCCCAAATGGCGAATGATATCAGCGCACTCCAACAGATGGGAAATGACAGCTGATGAGTTTGTACAATCCTTTATTTACTTTTTTTTTTTTAGCACTGGCTTTGATCTGAAATGTCTATGGGGTTCACCTAAGCAATCAACATTAAGCAGCTCAACCCACCATACACATGCGAGTGCTTAGGAGCCCTCACTCCCACATAATCAATCATGAAGGAATAAAATATGGGATAAAAATAAGAAAGTCAAAGCCATACTGAGGCACAAAATCACTTGCATCCTACTTAGAAACTTCATCCAGGCATCCATCCATGTTTTCCCCCCAAAACAGAGCTCCTAGGATCACACAGGCACACAGTCTCCTCCACTACGATATGGTGGCAATTTGTGGAGGGAAATTCTATAGTTATAATAAAAATAATACTTAAAGTATCATCTTTAAACTCGAGTTTTTCAACTAATGGAAGATGAACACATATTAAACATTATTTTAGAAATTACTGGAATGCAATTTTATTTTGGTCTACTTATGGTTGTATCCCATTTTTCAAGCACTTTACATATATACATACTTGTTTTATTTACACTTAGCATTTATCATAGTGCCAGTTAATCATGATTTCTGCCTTGTTTTAAAAGGGATGAATAAATATCTGTGTTCATTTTGGCAACCCTGCTGTCTTCGGACATCTGTTTTGTCACTTGGTAGAACTACCCCACCAAAACCAACTGTTATGTTCAAACAAATAGAGATGGGCGATCCACAGCAGAGAACATGCACATACCATCGATTAGAGACACTTTAACTCTCTGGACCTGAATTATCCAACTCTGTCTATTAGCCTACAGTATGAACATGTCCATAGGTACATGATCACTTTAAACAGGGTGTCCTCAAGCACTGCAGCTCCAGTGATCCAGAAGTTGCCCTTTGCACACTTAGCATGCTAAAACCTTAAGGAAAATTAACTATTTCTGGTTGAAATAATGTACAAATTAAATTGTATACTGTTTCCTAAAGCCTGCCACACAAAATATGATTTCCTGCTTATTTACACGTACAGCAGTCCCCTTGTATTCATGGGTGATATTTACATTCTAAGACCTTCCGCCAAAACTGCAGATAGTAGCGAACCATAAGCGGACCTATTACGTAATGTGATTTTTGTGTACATACAAAAGGTGAAGTCTAATTGATAAATTACACACAGTAAGACATCACCACCATTAATGAAATAAATTTAATAAAATTTCCCACTACTGCTGTGGATAAGCAGCACCTGTGTCTTACATACACAAATTTTGAAATTTTCAGGTTATTTTTCCTCAAATAGGTGTCTAGTCAAACAGTCATAGAGTGATACTTAGAGTTATCCTTTTGAACACTCATGTTCAACGTGATCCACTCACGTGAAATGTAAGTCTAACTTTGGCCATTGCAACCAAAGTGAAGATTCTAGAGACATCATGAAATGATCAAAAGAATTTTGTGAAGAACTGAGGTTTACTCAATGTTGGGCTCCAAGATTATTTATCAACAGCAGTGGTTCCCAATCTGGTCCTCAGGGACCCACAGCTGGTCCATGTTTTTGCTCCCTCTGAGCTCCCTGCCAGACAGTACACATTTTTGGGAGCAAAAATTACAAACCATTAACCCTACCTTAGTGAAACTTTGAGCATGAGGCAGAGTTTCAAAACAATAGATCTACTCTATTGACACATTAAATCAGAACTGGAACCTGTTGCATCATACCACTGCATTCCGCAGTGAGAACTTCAAACCAACAGATAAGCATCATGGTGTCAGTTTCTTGAGCCTATTTTAATAACATGAAGATTTCTTTTAAACTTTGGAGAAGTGAAAAAAAATCTGGAAGACACCTAAAAGGACCCCAATCTACCATCTGATTATTTTACATCACACGTTTCTCAAAATTTCCAAAAATGTAACGTCTAGTGATTAAAAATCTGACAGTGTTGAAAATAGCAGAATTCAGACATAAATAGACACAAAAAAGGGTGAGATAAACATCTTGAAATCACAAATTAGACCACAATGTTTTTGTGATGGTACCACCTGCACAAACTATGAGAGCTGAAATACGGTTTCACAATTACTTCACCTGGATATGTTTACTGCAGCAATAAATCTGGGATGTATTTTAATCACTACTGATCTTATGAACACTTGACCTTTGCTATAAGTCACAGGAAATGTTCCAGTTGTTTCTTTTAGTTTCGTTTAATTTTGAAGTACACATTAAAAGTGATTAATTCTGTCCATCCATCCATCCATCCATCCATCCATCAATCCATCCATCCATCCATCCATCCATACCACCTAACCAGAACAAGGCCCACTGCATTTTTGTTCCCTCCTAGCTCCCCCAAAAACGTGGCCTGTCTGAGGGGTGCCCAAGGATTCAACTGGAAAACACCGTTATATCAAAATGTACTACTGCCCACTACTGCCCCCATTTCATATTGCTCCCAACTCCCTGCTTATCTGTCGGGGCCATGCGATAGGTTAGGGTGTTTTAGTGTTTGCCTGCCCATCTTGTCCTGAAGGTGCCAGTAAAATCATCCATTCCATCTCCAGAAATCCCATCCAGCGGATCTATGTGCTATCCTGCAGTTTTCACAGAAAATAAGCTATTTATGTTGAGTTGTAATAAGCACACTGCCCATATACAGGATAAGCCATTAGGTGATATGGCTGACAAAGAAGAAAAAAACAACACTAATAATAACAATAACATATCCACAGGTAAAATTACAAAACCCTGCCTCAAAGATATTCACATTTCCTGTTCCCCCAAAACCCTCCATTGTCTGAGATAAATAATGACCCAGCATTCTGGTACATATTTTTGTTCCTATACACATTTAGAGGGATTTGTACACACAGTAGTTTAACTTCTTGAGCGTGGAGGTCATGAAATACCTTTCAAGGCACTCTACATGCTCACTGTGCTTATTTATACAACAGAAGTGTTTGCTTTGGGAAAAGAAACAATTTAGTGATTTTTCTGACATTTGTTCTGCTCTTCATTACGGTGGAAATGGATATACTCCTGTCTGTGCCGCAATTGCAGAGTGAAAAGGTCTGACCTTTTGTATATATCTTTTGTTATACCGGCCAAATAATATGTACAGCTTGTTCTAGAGAAAGGAAACGTGCCAGTCACAGAAGACTAAAACACACAGAGTTCAAACTGTACAAATATGGAATCAGTATACAACAAATCAGCATGGATTCTGTGCTTTTATATATGGCATTGTTCATTTAAAAGTGAATTATCTCTTGGGAAAGCTACAAATTACAGGCACTGTCTATTATGCAAAAATAACAGCCATTGGTTCTCAAGGACTCAACGATTCTGACAGCAAAAAATGCTTCAGAATAATGGTATGTAGCCGCTTGTAGCGAATAACGGCAAAGCTGGCTGGGAATGGGGCACCTGTGCCAACTGGAGAAGCTGTAGGACAGCAGCCCAGTCTGGCTTCCAGCTCTTCAGTTTTCGCTTAACAAGGGGTCAGACTGAATCTCACTTCTTATTGCCAATTTTCAGCATTTTTCTGGAGGGGAGGAAGGTATTAGAGGGGGCTGTTGAGTGTTCCAATTCAAATAATTCTGTACTGTCATGTATTGCTGTTATCTTAATTCTTTTCTCAAAAGTAATCCAGTCACTGGACACTGTTTGATGCTGGTTTTGTGGCACACTCTCTTGAACACAAAGTTTTGCACTTTCCCAGGAAAACCACTTTAAATCAGAAATTCATTCAATATCTGGCATCACTTGTAATATTTGACAAAATACAGTCTATCCCATGGGGTTGACAGGAGAGAGGAAAAGAAACAAATATATTTGGGTAGGTTGAAAATCCCTAGTGGTATGATTTTTTTAAAGATATATCTGAAACAGGAAAAGAAAACCAATGAAGACATACAGCAAAAGAAAATTAGTTCACTCCAGAGGAACATCAAGTTACTTAAAAACCATATTAAGAGTGATTTGTTTTGTGAAACCAATCCCCTATCTGTGTAAATGTTTCTTGGCAGAAAAAGTATTTTTACAAACATCCTCGTTAGCATTTTTGCAACCTCTATCCCCTAATCGCTTTCAGTTTTTAACCCAATTTAAAGTTTGAAACCAATTCACCTTCCCAAGAATCAAAATACACTTTGAGAAAAGAACATTATAGTCTTAGTCCAAACTCTAGCTCTCTTGTCAGAAACACACATTAGGGTAGGAACATTTGAACAGGAACACCTAACTGTGATCTTCTAGGACAGGAGACATTCTAAAACACTGAGGCTTTACATTCTCACAAAAAGGTTTAAAAAATGTACCTTTGCTTGTCACTGGGGCTGTGCCCTTGTAATTGTACCTTTTAAGGTACAGAAATTGACTCTGAGGAACATCCCAAAGGTACAAACATCATTAATGTATCATCAACGGTACAACAATCTTCCCCATGGTCCATTTCTGTATCTTAAAAGGTACAAGTACTTAAGGGTACAACTAGCACACTGTTAAGGGAACAGCCCCAGTAAAAAGCAAAGGTATGCATTTTTACCCTTTTTTCTGAGATTATAGAATACTGGAATATGTTTCAGTTGAACCCCTGGAATGTCAGGTAAAGGTATTTACTACTGGGTTGTTCCCTGTCTTGTGCTCGTAGCCTCCTGGATAGGCTTTGGACCCCCTGCAACCCTGAGTAGGAGAAGTGGTTAGAGAAAATGTATGTATCAATAATGTATGAATGAATGATGAATGAATGAGTGCATACATACATACAGTACTATACATACAAACCCCTTACCCACAAAAGAGATTTCACTAGCAGTAAATAAACACTACTAAAAATGAGATGTTGCTTTATATTATTACAATGCATACACAAATATACATTCCTCTTACATGCCTTATTTTGTCTCTCAAAGCTCAAAAATTTCTAAGAATACCGCAACTCTGAATTATCAGCGATGCTCAATACGACCTCATGGAATTATACCACCCAACGCAACCTACAGATAAAAATAAAAGCAGACCGTTGTCTCAGTGCGAAAATGTTTAACCAACTACAATTGAAAATTTTATTCTTCTACTTTAAAACATTTTTTTGTAAAGGGCAGGTTAGTATTTCATCAGTTCAGAAATTAGATACCTCTCTTTAGAATCTCTTTGTATCATGGCGCGTGTTGGTCCTTTAATATTTGGGTAATCCATGTCCAGTATTGTGCACAACTTGCATACCGGCATGCATTTTGTCCTGCGGTTTACCGTCTTCATCTGGCACAAAGCCAGAGTATTTCCAGACACCACTGCTGGCTGCACTCGATATCGATTAAGTGTAGTGTTGAAAGCTCGGACTCTTCTGAACTAGTCATCAGGGTGTGTTCCAAATGTCCACTTGTTCATTCGCTCGCTCAGTCACTGCAGAGTGTTCCCTACACAGAACACTCACAGGGGTGGTGATTCTCAACCTTTTTGCTCTGCAGCCCAACTTTGGCCATGCCAGCTCATTCGCAACTCTATACCGGGTTTAAATTAATGCTATGGTCAATCATCCAGTGCACTCTGCAATTCATGCCGATCAATGCCTATCCCACAAATCTGATTGGATGTGCCATTGAATTTTAAATTAAGCATCTGTGATTTGTTTTCTTCGATTGGTAGACTGCTCACTAGTTTCGCGCTAAGCATTTGTAGAGCCAAGACCCGTTTATGTAGGTTAATTCTAGGATTGGGACTGGGAAATCTGATTGTGAATCAGCATAGGAGCTTGCTGGTTTTAAAATGCTTACATTTCCAGCTCTGCCACGTGACCCTTTCAATACTTGATGTGACCCAGATTTTGGTTGCGGCCCACGGTTGAGAATTGCTGCACAAGGGGATAAGGGCAGACAGGCCTTAGTAACACCTCATGTGTGAGACTGTACTCAGGTCTAGACATGCACATTGGTAACCTACAAGCTTCAGTAGTCAGAACGAACTGGAAGCACAGGCTGTAGAATTTATACCATAAAAAAATGAGTACTGAAATCGTTTTATACATAATAGAATCAATACTTTCGGTACTTTTGATACTTTTGACAACACTACTCACCTGTACGTGTGTGTATCTCTTAACAAAGAACGAGACGGGATGTGCAAATTCATTTCAGGCAGGCTGAACTACACAGAGTAGTATTCTTAAACAATTTAGAACAACTTTCGTCGTACATTACCCACTATTAGCACCTAATTCTGAGAGTTTTGTAGCTAATGGGCTAAAGTAATAAGGATACCAGCCTTCATTCATCATTGATTCTATATTTGATGTATATATATGGCTTTCTACACAATTATTAGTTTAAACACGTTGAAGCTGTTCCAGCTTCCTATCTCATTAAATATTCCAAATTCAATGACACCAGAGGTTCTAGTCAATCTATGAATGCTGCAATTTGCATTGCTCTCAGAAGATTAAAGAAGTTGCGTTGCAAAGCGTAGTTTATTAAAGTGCAGTTTTAACGTTCAAAGGTTGACAGTCTCCCAATATCATGAGGAAGAGGGGTGCCATCTGGGTTCATATGCTCCCGTTTCTCAGACTGTGTGTAAACTGTGGCGTCTGTAATCACGGCTGTTTAACATTGACATCTGGGAGAAACAGTGTTTGCTGTAAAATATTTACAGCTGCTTGAAAGTTTTCACCTAAATGGCCATCACCATATGGTCGAAATACCATTGCCATTTGACAGCACTTTTATAAACCACATGTGCAAAACAAGGTGCATAAAGCGATGAGAAAAACATCAAGTGTCTGAACAAAAAGAATCATAAAATCCCCATTGAGGTATTTTTTGGTAGGCAGGGAAAATGCAGAGGAACACATCTAACTACAAATCAAAAATAACATCCCTATAAGGGATTTCCCTGACTGTTTTGCCTAAAATATCAAAAAAGAAAAAAAAATGCCATCAAACAAGGGAAAAGGGTAACAGTGGTTCAGTTCCCAGGAGGGGGTTTTCTGTTGACTAAGGTACTTTACCTGAATTACTGCAGTAAAATATCCAGATGTTAAAATAAGTAAAAATTTCAGAAGTTGAAAGTCCATAAATAGAGGAGTGTCTGTACTTTGTATTATGCAAGTCACAACACTATATGACTTCAACTTAAAGTTAATGTGGAAACATCGAAATAGTTTTAATAGAAGACCAAAAAGTTTCATCCCAAATATAAATCCATCCCTCAATGTCAAAGGAAAATATAGAAAATCATAATAGACCATTTGCAGTTTGTTAAACAGCTGATCAAGGTCTCTACCAGGCTTGTGCTAGTGGCATGAGCGTAAATTTCATTTAAGAGTAGGGGGGGACAATAAATATAAAATTTCTCATGACCAATTTTTTGGGGGGACACAAATAATACAGTCAAATTGTACTCATAAAGATATGTCCCCACAGTGGAAATACTCTGCTTCTATCATTATTGTTGTAGCATGGAGGCATTACGGTTATTTTCAACGTTTTTCTCAGGTTCAATGACAAAGCAGATTTTTCTTCAAAACTATTTATTGCATTGTTTCTTATGTTGTTTACAATCAAGCCATCAACATACAATAAAATTTAAACATGACTTATTGTGCTAAAACAATATGCTAATTGTGGCCATTAATGTTAAGTTAACATTATGCCAAGTCGTCACAAACAAAACAATGCATGGGAAACGGCTTTGGCATGTTAGTTGCAGTGCACTATGCAACAAGCTATTGTAACCAAGCTATGCACCAAGCCTATCCCAGAAGCAACGGGCATGAGGCAGGGAACAACCCTGGATGGGGGGCCAGCCAATTGCAGGACACACTCACACATGCACACCTACGGGCAACTTAGCAACTCTAGTCAGCTTCAGCATGCCTTTAGACTGTGGGGGGAAAACCAGAGTACCCGGAGGAAACCCCATGACAACATGGGGAGAACATGCAAACTCCACACACGTGACCCAGGCGGAGACTCGACCCAGGTCCCAGAGGTGCGAGGTAACAGTGCGAACCACTGCACCACCATGCCACCCGCCTAACGTTAACTAGATAAGTAATATTTTAATCGCTAATATAGCAGATTCATGGAAAATTACATCGGTAATCAGCATT
>JABFEA020000002.1:1450472-1473209 GCA_019775915.2 Cyphomyrus plagiostoma | reverse complement strand
CAGTGGGCCAAACCACTGTGAGGAAGGGGAGGGGGAACTCAACTGTTTCTAAATGCATTTTTTGCGTTAGTTTTTTTTCTACTTACACAATTGTTTTAGGTATACATACATACATACATTTTTCACAATAGAGAGTGTGATTTTTAAAATAATTATTTTGGAGGGGATAACCCTCAGATGGGGGGGGGGGGCATGTCCCCTCCGTCCCCCCCGGGATTTACACCCATGGCCAGTGGTCAAGTTCTGACTATGATCTACCTTACAGGAGAAGAAGGGCAGTATGAAGGGCAGAATGAAGAGCAGGTGGTAGTGAGGGAGTTGACACGGGATGTACCCCTTCGATAGCTCAGCTGGCAGAGCGGAGAACTGCAAAAGCAATACTGCTGTCTTTAGACTCGAATAGCGGTGGCTCAGTAGGTTAGAGCACAATAAATGGCATCAGAAGGTCACTTTTTCAAAGCCCAGATTCAGCAGTGATTTCACTGTCGGCCCCCGGAGCAAGACCTTCAACCACCCACTGCTCTAGGGATCGTCTGACCCTGCTTTCAATTGTGCGCAGCTTTGTTTTAAAACATCAGCTAAATCAATAAATTACAACTGTAATCTTGGAGGTAAGTATTGCTTGGGTCATGGGGTTTAAAAAACAAAGAAACAGAGCATTTAATCTCTACATCTAATCAAATGTAATTAAGAAAAACATAAAAACAATAAAGAAACATTTATTGCCATGAATATAACAATTAGCTGAAGCCGTCAACAAATATTATTTGACAGAGGTTACAAACAAAGTGTTATATATGCAGTTGATTATTTGTTGATCTTTCCTATTTTGTATATTTCATATTTTTTACATTTTTTTCTCCACCTCCAGTTCTGCTGCTTCACTTTCAGCAGTTTTTTTTCTGATTTGTGCGGAACACCTGGTCACAATTAGGTGCAGATTGCGATGTGGCCTCTATTCCAGAGAAATCACTGATTTCCATAATCTCACTGGGTAGTATGTGTACATGCACTTTTCTGAACTGGTTAAAGCTCTTACGAGCTGTAAAATAAGCTGTCAAAATACATCAAACTTATGATAAACAAGAGGCATAAACAGACATAATCCCAGGCGACTCATTGTTTAACGTGAAAACTGAGAACTAGAGAATAGAATTCTAATTTGAATTATGTAAATAAGCAGAGCCGCGGTGATCATGGATTAAACTGCTGTCGGCATCGACACGCACACAGAGAACATCCACACAAAGCCTTGGCAGTTCATAAAATACTTTCTGAGTGCAACAAACAATGTCCGCTTTGTTCATCGGGCCACAGCCTCTCATGACCCGTTCGCTGTGTCCCGTCTGATCGCATCATTTTACGGTCCAAAGTTGCCGGCACTTTCCAGCACGCAGAGAACAATTAGCCCAACCCTAATGTTCTCATGTGATATATTTACTTAGGGTTTTACAAGGGAAATAAATTTGAGGTAGAAAGGCAACATGGGTAATGGACGAAGTCTCAAAGGGGATGCTATGATGAATCGCTGCCAAATTCCCTCTTTGTATCACTCACATGACCTCCAAATGACTAATTCCCGCTTCCAATGTCTTTCTGCAGCTTATGTCTCATAAAAGACACCCACCAGCCCCAGGCTAGACCTTACACTGAATGAATCGACCCAGACTGACTTTCCATTCCTCTTTTCTTATTTAATTTTTTTACGGGTTTTCCTTTACTGGTCTGTTGCATTATAAATGTTCTTCATTATAAATGGTGCGTGGCTGAATATTTTATCCATTCTGCTCACACTGACACTTAGACGTCCATCATAGAACCTTATAGTTTAATTCAAGTTCATCCAGTTGGTAGTATGACTTGCTTTTTGCCCGGTCTTGTCATTGGCAGTTATCAGTCTGCGAGAGGCATTTTGATGTCTGTGTTAAACCGTGCATCGTTTCCATGCAACAGCTTGAGATTGGAAAAATAATATGGACAATACAAGCTGCCTTTTTTTCCTCAAGAATTGAATTAATTATTAATGTGGCTCTCCTTTCCATTACAGATCGATACATTTATTCAAATGCATTTTTAGGAAGGTCATAGCTCCTCCATGTGGCTTGTTTGGTGTTTTATCCATCATTCATGTCGTCTTAAAGGTAACTTGAGCTCATATGAGCGGACTCAGTAAGTGCCAGGATTACTGCAGTTGCATCAGGTCTAGAGATAAAGTGGAGACCACTTTAGGTGAACATTATAAAAATGTTGTGGCCCCAATGCTTAACTTTTAAAAAAGTTATTCTCTTCTTCATATATAATTAGACCCCAGACTTTTTTTTGAGCAAAGAGACCATCTTGCTCTCAGCAAGCCCATATGTTCAACACATAAGTACACTATAATTTTTTATTGTAGTGGACATGTAACTTCTGGGTAAAATTTTAAAGACTTTCTGGACACATCAGGTTGTTATAATGTTTCATTAACACATTCCAGATTTTTGTATACTGTCATATTTATTGTATGTTCCACCCAAACGTCTGGTAAGTGTAAAGCCTGACTGCCAATTTAACAAAGAATAAAGCAGAGTACTGCAAAGTACGAACTACCAGTGTTAACTGTGTAATATCTTATCACAAACCATACTGTACTATGGCAGCATTTCAGACAATTTAGCCCAATCAACACACCTGATTACTTTGTGTATTACGTCCACTCAGTGTGAAGGGGATTGAAATTAGATTTGAAGTGCAGAAACATTTATTAGGAGTGGGAAAAAATGTTCTAAAGTACAAACAACTTCAGAATAATTTAATCTGTAACGAAGGAATATGCATGCTTTCCTGAACGTACCACAGTATTTTCCTTATAATTATTTGATTATAAATTAGCCCAGCGAAATGAGTCAGGCATGTAGGACACAGCAAAATTAATTACTTACCATGTAAAACAAATGTGTTTAAAGCTGACCAGATGATTGATATCATAAATACTTTCCACATTTCTGAAATTGTAGCCCAGGGTTTGTTTTGGATTATGTTTTATCTAAGATGCTTTGAGTAAAACACTAAACCTGAGTAACTATTTACAAAGAAAATATGATGTGCGACAGGAGGGAACCTAATAAGACATTGTGAGATGGTTACGGCGAAAGGTGAACATGACCCCATCTCCAAAATGCCCTCCTGGAACGTTAATACTGATATGCATGAC
The DNA here is from genome assembly GCA_019775915.2 of Cyphomyrus plagiostoma. Classification (NCBI taxonomy): domain Eukaryota; kingdom Metazoa; phylum Chordata; class Actinopteri; order Osteoglossiformes; family Mormyridae; genus Cyphomyrus; species Cyphomyrus plagiostoma. The sequence continues at coordinate 1,470,016 of JABFEA020000002.1, read as the reverse complement.
TAGAGGTTTGCTTTCGTCTGGGGCTATATTCCTGGCAGAAGTAGAGAGGGCTCGGTAGGAAAAGTTTTGCATGAACATCCTTTCCTTATTGCTCCAAGCAAATTTCCTTTCCTCTGAAGACATCATTGGTTTGGAAACACATGGAATCTGGACGTAGGGAAATTTACCTTCAGGATCCATTGAAGAAAGCCCTGGTATTAAGGCACATTTTAAGACCGGGTTCATAAAACCCACTACACTTGCAGAGTTGGGTAACTGTGGAGCAACATCTTGCTTTGTGTGGCTCCCTGCCAGCCCTGGCATCTTCATCCAATTCTCCATGCTGGGTTTTCTATTTGAACCTTCAGCCTGGGATTTCACAGCACCTGTCAGTGATTTGGTTAATATGTTTTTCCACCTGCTACCTCAGGATTGCCCCCTGCTCATTCCCCCAACCGCTCGACCAACCTTGCCTCTTGGCACATAGACCGTACGTTGTGGCTTTGAACAATCCCAATTTGGGACAACCAAGAAACCACATTAAACGGTTTTTGTAAATGTGGCCCCACATCTGCTCTGCAGCAACAGTCAAGGCTGCCTTTTGCTATTCTACCATCAATCAATGTCTCCTTTTCCATCGTCACACCCCAGTCATTTTATTAGCACACTTTTATATTAATCTACAGGAAAATTATATCTTGGTGATGACACTGGTTTCAAACTTGTCTGTGATTTACAGCACTGGTAAATAAACTACACTGTCTTTCTGAAAATACAACTAGCACCAGATCGTGGTCACAGTGTAAGCCCCAAAATCCGTTAAAATTATTGTTAATAAATCATCTGAGATTATATCAAAAGGATGCGCATCTATTGTTAAACCTAGAATCGTTTTTTGTTTAAGGATGAAAGTATGTTAGCATGCAATATAATAGATCAATTGGAAAGAACAAATGGCATGAGAAAAGAATTATAATTCGGTCCATCTGCGATCCACATGTAGATGTGCAAAATGTAATTAGTAACTGTTATATCCATTTGCTTTAATCTCCTATGAATTGTTGGAATAAAGCTCATAGTATGTACTAGCATCAGCAAAATGAAAACACACTCCGATAATTGCTAATGACTGTTAGCTCGAAGCTCAGAGGACGACACTCACTCTTCCTAAGATGAACTACTGAACTGCAGGTTACTTTGGCATCATTCCATGCATTCAATTTCCAAGTGTCTTCTCAAGGTCACAAAAAAAATAAGCGCTCCGTCAAATTCACAGGGTCTCCATTTGCAGCTATCTCAAATTTCACCTGAAGTTTCTCAGATATTAACAAATATAACATGGGAGCCGGGTGCACCTTAGCAGCAGAGAAGAAACATTTTGAAGATGGCAAAAAAGGGAAAATGTTGAGATGGAATTCTCTGATGACTTCCTGAACCGCTGGTCAAACAGGAAGATAACTATATTGGACGCTCTCTCGTTAAATCCTGCTGGTAGACACTTGGTGTACATCTCTCACACTGTGCGAGCTCTCCTACTCTGCCAAGAGACGAAGAGACTTGCGCTTTTACAGATTTAAATGACAAAAAGGAAGCATGATTGCATGTCTGTCTTACATGTTACACTGATTTAAGTAAAAACAAAACATACAATAAAATGTACCGTTATTCATAAATCACGGATCCAAAAGTTATGGCTGAAAATAACAGTTATGTAAATAAACAGTATGTGGCAGAATTATCATTTAATAGATGAAAGGCTGGAAGGATCTCATATGCCTACATTATATGGAATACTAGCTTATTGTGTCATGCCCTGGTATGTCAATTGTAGCATACACTGAAAGCAGCCTGCTACGAAGTCTCCACATGTTCTCACGGCAATGTGAGAACATGACCCACACCGTCATACCAAGGGATGTGTCTGTGAAACAAACTTCATAGGATTTTTTCATGCAACGTAAAACCTTTTGACTATGTGCAGTCTGAGGAACAGATAGCACACGCACAGTATATACAAGTCAGCATTTGAATTTTATGCAGTTTTTTGGAGGAAAATTACTAAAAAAAAAAAATTAAAAAAAAGGTATGTTTGTGTTAAAATAAAGAATGAAATCGGGTCTCCTACCTCAAACACAAATGTATAAAATTTCCTCTTGGAAACACCCCAAAAGGTGTTTTAGATAAACATACGGTCATAGTCTGCCCCCAACGCCCTACACAGCTGCGTAAAACACGTGTTATGTCGCTAGTTACATATCTGATCTATCTGTAGTATTACTTACATGTAGTGTTTGAAGAATGGCAGTTTATTATGTGCACAAAATTGGGTGGATGCTGGAGATAATCGTGAGGGTGAAATGCAAGGGGCGTCTGTGACAGTTACTCTAATATCGTAAAATGCGTCAGTGTTTTATAGCGGATCCTTGTGTCGACAACAACCCAGCGAGTGCAATCGTGCCGTACTTAAATGTTTCAGGAATGCAAGGACTGTAAATCAGACTTAATTAGGGATCTTACTGGCAGGTGAGTATGCGTAACACGGAAGGGCCTACGGTCTATGTAAGTCGTAAAGATATCCTTGTTGATGCAAGCCAAATCACGGTGCACTGAATCCATTTCCATTTGCATATGTGATTAATGTAACAGCAGAGCCAAATGTTTACTCATAACGGTGCTTTGAGAAGAATGTCAACCCTGTTCTGAACAGAACACATATTTTAAGCTACATACGAAAATAACATTACACGTTGTAGGCCTGTTTGAGAATAAATTTGACTATGTAGTCTGATCAATATTGCCTTCAGATAGTAAAATGATAAAAAAATACCCTGATCTCCTTTAAAGGATGTAGAATGAAATTATTAGGAAAAACTATGCCAGGATTTATTCAGCAGCTACCACAAAACTATTTGCAATGGAGATCAGACTTTTCAGAAAGACCTAGAAGGATGGAGTGATATGACTTTAATAGAAACCTATGAGCGTTTTTAAGCTTTGGAGGTTTATGTATAGGATTAGATTTGGTTTAAATCAGAACAGTTTATTGTGCATGTGTACAGTTAAGAGTTAGCCCCCCTGTTCCGTTTAGAGAGAATACTATGCAGTTGTATGAGGCACATATCCTGTATTTTTTTAATTATATGCCCACATAATGTTCTTCCCTTGTGCTTCACCTTGAAAGAAGGACATATAGAAACACAATGTCACAGCATATACCGGGAATGTACATATTCAGCAATGAGTTACTTTATAATAACTGGAAAGGTTATGATTATGACGCTGACATCATTTAGGGCAAGTTGGTGAGTAATGCACAAGCACAGCTGCAAATGGATTACAGTGAAAAGGCAGCATGTCAGAAAAATTGCAAAGCAATAACTTGGCTTGTAGATACCAAAAGACATAAATGTTACAAAAGCGGAAGGTTTGTTATCTTGACACTGTGATGAGTGAAAGTCGACTCCCGTGTAAGGTAAACCGATATATGAACTATATAGTTGTCGACTGATTACCACTGTATCTTGAAAATACATATGTACATATTTGTATATATACTTATGTCAGGCTATTCAATAACAGAAAGTAAATCACATGCCAGAATATATGAACACAGATATGCTAGGAGCTCTGGGGTCGATAAACGTTGTTTTTTCCATCTTACTGCACACTCAGATGTATTAAAGAGTCTGATTATTACGAAGCTAACTATAACATTAAATTTATCTTTAATGAATGACTTGTGATTAGAAGAAAACAAACATTCCTCTTATATACTTGTTTTTTAGCCATACTGGATGTTTTGTAGATTTTGTATCCCAAAATCAGTAGACATCTGTTTTGCCACGAGGGCCTTGAGTTCATGTTAAGTACAAGCAGGTGTAGTTTGCAGTACAAACTATGCATAATTAAGCACAATCAAACGTTCAACAGCGATTTCTTGCCGTAATAAATAAAGAATGACACCTGTTCTATGAAAAACAATGTCGGTTTATTCGGAATAGCACAGCAATTTAAAATGTCTTTGTGTTATTTTACAACTACGAGGATTCATATCACAACACATTAGGTCTAATTCAGCAACAGCAGGGAGTTTGGGATTGAACCTGAATTTAGCTTCATGACTGGAGGAGAGGAGCCTGAAAATAGTCTATAAAAGGAGTCAGTCGTGAACCAAGTACTGTACTTAACTAAAAGATGATGAAAGATGATGAAAGATTCATAAAATCAGGATCCAGGAGACCCACTGAAACGTCGACTGTACATCTGGGATCCACATGACAAACGTCAAGTACAGTATGTTAATGAAATCAGCACCTCCTAATTATTTGTTTAGTTATTTTACTTTCAAAACTGTATGCTGTGCAAGTTTTTGTATACACAGTTGCTACGACACATTGACAACAATCCATGAAGTTTCACAAACTGGCCAAACTGCATTGCAAACGTGCTGTGAGATTCTGTTACTGCTGCGGGTCACAGAAATCATTAACAGCTCCTGAGAAAAATGTATATTCTTAAGACAGAGGAGACCAACAGGCAGGATTCATTACTATTGCCGAATGAGCGAGTACGATTTTAGCAGTGATGAACAGTTCTCTGACTGGTTTGGCAGGTGGTGGTAACCCTGTAGGACAATGTTTCCCAGTCTAGTCCTTGCGAACCCACGGATAGTCTACGTTTGTGCATGTGGACTGTCTGGCAGGGAGCTCGGAAGGAGCAAAAATGTGGACTAACTGTGGGTCCCTGAGGACCGGACTGGGAGACACGACACTGCTATAGGGAGATTCATAGATATAGTAAACTGCTTGTGACATAGATAATAATCAAATGAAGGAACTAGTCTAATCAAAGAAGACAGTGACCCAGTTTGCTTTAAACCTTGTCCTCACTACATGAACAGTTAGTACATAAATTCCAAGGAAAAATAGCTTACACTTTCCCCGATGCTTTGGTTAAGAAACTGGTTAGTTAACTGGTAACTGTCTAAATTTAATCACCCCAAGCAAAATAAATCAGGGCTTACTATGAGTAAGCGGTGGTTATACTTGGTCAAGCCTGAAGAAAAAAGGCTTAATAAAATTCCTGGAGTCATTTCACAAGAAACAGTTTTAGTTACATGTCATTGGCTAAGAGCACCAACCCCCCCACGCCCCCCCAGGGTAAGGAACGCACTGTGCTCAGACACCACCTGAGGACAATTAATCTAATGTTTCAAGACTCTGGGTTCAACAGATGACTTCTCGGTGATAGAGGGAATCGGAATATCTGGGAGAATATTCAAAAGGCTAGCCCAACAAACACACATGCAAACCAAGAGAGCTGAGCAATTTTTTATAATTACATGAACAGCCACATTTTTGAAATGACTTGAAAGAAATTAATTTTTTAAATCCTCTAATCAGTGCAAAGAAAAAAAGTTATATATGCGGTTACGCTGTTATCATAATCATAACCTTGTATTCCCGCAATTACTATACATTCTTTGGTCAGCCTACTTCCATCTCTGCACACATTTATACTGGGCAATAATAACACAATGAAATAGTTTACAAATGTCACTAATAACTACACCACAGAGCTTTCAGAATGCTGAATTACAGTATTCGCATAATTAGACATTAGAAATGGTGTCTCACTGGGTGGGATTCCTTCCATAGTCAAAAGACATGCAGTTAGACTAACTGGTGTCTCTAAATTGTCCAAAGTGCATGATTGCATTTGTGCCCTAAGATGGACTGGCACACTTTCCAGAAGGCGCCCTGTGTCATGAGACATATACTTCAGGTAAGTCTGAGCAGGACGAGTGGTTAGAACATGGACCATGACTGATACAAGAAGTTAGAAGGTGGATGGATGGAAATCACTTTCATTCAAAGTTTTATGCAATTATTCATACCCAGTTCTCTCCTGACTATTACAACGAGCAACTCAAATTAAAAACCTTACTTCCGAGTACCAGAGAAGCAATATTTGGCCTAAAAATCCATGCCCTTAACCATTATGTAACCTTTGGACCAAATAATGACGAAGTGATGAATTTTAATTTAAGTGTAGCTCTAAATCGCTTTCTCCTGTAAAAAAAAATGAAGTGAATGAAGATGCATGAACATGCATGCAGTGTTTTGCACTCCCTTTTCTGGTTAAAATTCATTTATCAGTTTTCATATATAACTATGCTCCTTATATAGACGACTATGTCAGCGCGTCACCAGTCACTGTGAGCCTGTGTAGCATTTTTGGAAAGAATTATTCACTATGCGTTGATATCCCCAGGCATACATCAGCTTTAATTGCTATGTGCAAACTTCCGTTTCCACTGGTTTTATGAACCTCTGAGTGTTACTTTGACATCCTTATTTTAATAGAGCTATGAGCGGCAGCTCCCCTGAACAATGGAGTTGTTATCTATCATTCTTGTTAGAGATCACGTTGCTGAACTAAGCATTCCATTTGATTTAGTTACAAAGGTGAGGGCTGGTTTTTAGGTCCATGGGTACGCAAGTCGGTGGTTTCATATTGGTTATTGGATGCCTGCCACAGCACCCAGAAATGGGGAAATTGATTATTTACCTTCCTTACTGTGCCTGTTCTGCTTTGATCTCACTTGGCCCGTCTTGCCTTTTGAAGTTAGTGTTTGCAAGATCTCAGCCAAGATCCCGAAATTGAATTACCCCTTTCTAGAAAGATTAATTTCGAGAAATATTCACCCTTTGAAAATGTATTATATATTTTAAAACTTGGCTCAGAGTCATTTTTAGGATTCTCTACTGACATTTTTAGCTAGTGATGTCAAGAAGCTATGATGTACCCCAGGATAAAAATCCATTCCAGCAAGGTTCATCGAATCCCTCAGTGTCCCAATTGTTATCCAACACCATGCAGACGTACCATGCAGACGTCTCTATGGTAACTTTTTTCATTCACTGTTGACGTTTTAGTTTCTATGCAGCCATCCAGACAAGAAGAATGGAGCTGAATTCACCATGTTCAGAATGTAGCTTTGATGGTGACATTATGATACATTTTCCATTATGAATTTTGATGACCATTGTGTTACTCTATTTAATTTATCATCCAGTAAAATGGCAAAAAAAATCCTCTTTGTGTTGCAAGTTTGCTGAAGCTTTTTAGCATAATACTTACCCAGGGAATCAAATATGCCAATTTTCTGATTCACAATTGAGGGGGAAAAAATTATGAAAATTGAAGGCTTATGGAAGCATCCAGAATATGAGGCTTGGTTTGCATAATGTTATATTTGCGTAGACATACTGTGTTAACTGTACAAATGAATCCCAGATGGATCTTTTGCATTTCACTCATCCTGAATCAGTAAGGCCACCTCTATTCTTTCCTTTATGGCAGGTGCATTTGTAGTAACGTCCTCTCATAAAAGCTTCAGTGCTCCTGCCTGTGATCCTCCAGATCTGGACATGTGCTCTCCTCACCTTCTCTCTGCGTCTCTGGCTGCAGGCTGTACTACGCCAAACCTTTTCCCAGGCAATGCAGGCAGCACAGGCCAGAACATAAGGCTTCGGGGAGACCTATATGTTATCTTATAATTGGACACAGAGACAGAGTTCTGAAAATGTGTCCAGACTGACAAGGCACTTAATCAGGGAACGCAGTCTTTGCGGCAAAGTCCTTTGATAAGTTATGTAAGAATTTACTTTTATTTAACAATTGACCACCCACTTAAACTGATTGCAACATCCCCTTTAAGTAAAACAATACATTTCGACCCACTGGGGAGGATCATGGAATTTGTGTTGTAGAAGGAGTATCCAGAGGTCCATATTATTTGTGCAAGTTGTTCGCTAAAACTTTTCAGAGTTAAACAAAATGTAATATTCATTCAATGATGAGTCTTTTTTTTTTTTTTACATCAAGTCATTATAGAAACCATATGGCTATTGCCATATCGATTCCTTTAAAGCTTACTACCTACCTTGATAGCTTAAGCAAAAGTAACTGCAGCCTGCAAAGCTAGTAGTTACTGAATTAGTAATAACTATGCATCCATCATCTAACTGACCCCCATAATGTGGGTGATGGTGGTGGTGGGGGTCCGTTATAGTATAGCACACATGGCTAAGTTAGATGGTGAACAGGATAACAGTATATCTCAGGGCACACGCATGCACACACATCACACTGTGTGGGCAACTTAGAGACATCACTCAGTCTAACTGCATGTATTTGTGTGCAAACTGGAGTGCCTGGCGGAAAACTCCAGAACCCAGAGGGAAGAGGCAAATTCAGAGTGTAAGTGGGATTCAAATCCCCAACCCTGGAGATGCCAGGCAACAGTGCGACCCACTGAGCCACTGACCCGGGTCAATTAGTACCCAAAGATCTAATCCATATGCGATCAATCGTCCTTTAACAGTCAAAAGTAGTTTAATTGTCCCTGGAGACTTGTCTTTACCAAGCTTCAAATAGCAAATTTAAAAAAAATCTAAAGAAATAAGAATTGTAGTACAAGATATATATAATTCACTCATAGTTTAGATAAATTACCATGCACTGTTGCTTTCAGTTTCATAATGGCTGTGCCCTTAGATAGTCATTGATCCATTTAAGACGTAGGTACATAGCAGCCAAGATGCTAAAGTCTATTTACTTAATATCTTGTGGTCAAAATTACTTTTGATTAAGGGCACTGCACTATTTCATCTACATCACAATAATCTGTAGTAATGAGATATAACTTCTAAAAATTCAAATAAAATGTTACATGCACATAAGCAATGAAAACCCCTCCCAGCAACGACTGTTTTCAATTTGTCCAACTTACCAGGCACTGTCTAATGATACAGTAGGTTCTCATTTAAATTGTATAGACGCATCATATTTCCTCAGCACCGCGACTGCGGCACTCGTGATGCAGATTTTTTTTCTTCTTCTTTCGACCGTAACAGCCTCCAGGGGGCATAAGAGTGCATTACAGATCTTATCGTATTTAAACGGACGTGCTGCTTTCTAAATAAAATTGTGCTACTTTCTAAATAAAATTAATCTACAAAATAGCACAACCATGTTATAACATGCAAATACTATTAAATTACTCTTTATGGAAAATTATATAATGCTTTTGTGACGCAGAACAATAACGCACAGTTTGTTTGAAATGTAGAGTATACAGAACACATTTTATGGGAATTACAAAAAAATGGACTGAGCATACTATAGTCTTTTAAAATGTCTTTAAAAATGTACATTTATATTAGTAGAAACCTTATTTTCCCCCAATTTCGTTATGCTTGCAAATCCATTAAGTGCTTTTATGATTGTCAGGTAATCAGGCAAAGACCACTTTGTTAATGGTAATGTAGACTGGCGTTAAAAGTTTTTGTATTGTTAGAAAGATGTTTGCTTACTTGTCCAGTGTAAATATGCAGCTGTGTATATCCATCCATCCATTTTCCATAACCGTTTACACAGAGCAGAGCTGTGGTCAGTCTGGGCACAGGCTGGATGGGACAACATGCACGCACGCACACTCACTCAAAGGGCATATTTAAAAACCAACAGTCCACTGAAATCTTCGGACCATGATGGAAAACCAGAATCCACAGAAGAAAACCAAAGGAACTTGGGGAGACTAACTCCACACACACACACACACACACACACACACACACACACACACACACAGAGAGAGAAAGAGAGAGAGAGTGTCCCATATCTTTGTGGGGACCGTCCAATCTCTATAGGCAAAACCCTAGTCAAAATAATAGCATTAACCCCTACCCAGTCATAACCTTGACCATACATAACTGAACAAGATACAAGACGTTTGGCGTTTTAGTGTTTTTGATTGCATTTATATATTTCATAAAATTTAGTTTCCCTTTTACGGACAGGGAAAATGGCAAAAATGCAACACGCAACCCTTGAGGTGTGGGGGCAAAGTGACAGCCATTATGCCACAGGCTGTATACGCTTAAAAATAAAAGCTAAACATACTTGCCAGGACTTAGTAAATTCATTACAAACCAGTAGTCAATGGTGTATTGTGTATCTTGGGTGTGGTGGTGGTGGTGTGTGTGTGTGTGTGTGTGTGTGTGTGTGTGTGTGGAGGGGGGGGCTAATTCAGGTTAGGGTTTTTTTTTAAAAAAAAAAAAACTAATTCAAGACATGTTGCAAAACAAAATATCCTACACTTGTTAGTAAGCAAGTCCAAGTTGGTTACAATTCCACATCTAAAAGATAAATGTTTATAAGACAGTTTTATTTTTCCCCCCATTATTTACAGCTACGGTTTATGATGTGTTGATTTCGTTACGGCTTTCTTCGTTGCTTGGATTCATCTCGTTATAGTACACGTGAAACTCATAAAAAGGAGCACAGGCAAAACCAAGGAGCTAATTTAGACGCGACAGGTATGAATGGGAACAGGTGTTAAATTTCACAAAAATACACGATTTGTAAATGGACGTCCACTAAACAAATATATATCGGTGACCCTCGATAATTCAACCTGAAACATGGCATTTCACCAACACTTTTGATTTACTCGCTTCTGACCACGTGGAAAATAAGAACGTTCGAAATAGCAACTTGTCGCTGCAAGTGAATCTACAATAATCCACAATGCCAATTACCGAAATGACGTACATTAAAAAGTACTTATAAAAGTACGGATTAACTGTTGTCTAGTTAATTTAGGGATTTTCTCCCATAATACTCTTGACAAAACTCCATAAAATGAGAACCTACAGTACGATTATCATAATTCCTGCATGCCCACTTGCAGTCCTACGCCGAGACCACTGAAGACATGGCAATCTGTACGGGGGGTGTTCACTGGGGTTACCGACCCCCCTCCAAAAAAATAGAGATTTCCTTAAACACCAACCGGTCGCCACAGTAACACAGCATAAAGTAATAACAGAACGATACTCCTACTAAATTAAAGGGCATGTAATACATGCTGCCCAGTCCCATCATTAAACAGAACACTAACTACTTGCATAATTTAATACACTGTTTTCATTCAAAATGTTATTAATTTCCTAGTTCGTCAAACTGTTTAACACCTAGTTCTGAGTGAATCATTTTAGCAATAATAATATAACTATGAATTCCATCATTTCACATACAAAACAGCATGCCGCATTAGTTCGGATAGATTGGGTGTCTTTGAATTACCTCAGGGTCCACGGGAGTGTATCTGATGTCCATTAGCTGCAGCTCATGAGAAAACAGTTCATTAATACCAGATGCACTCGATGTTAATATCTCATTTCTCTTTTTTTGCACAAGTTCGCGTTGCACTTCAGACCGCAGATCCAGGTAGCAGAAAAGAGTTACCAAATGCAAAAAAAGAGACAATACAAAGAATCCCAGGAAGATTTTACTGTTCTTACACTGACTCCTGCACATGCAGGTTGAAGGAAGCTGAGGTCTGAATGGTAACTTTTCTATCAATCCTTTAAATGCCATAGTTATATGTATTTTCGGGTATTGCTATTTTGGCATAATCAGTTCTTTTCTATGGTCTGATCCACGACTGATCAGTAACTTTAATTCACAAACCCACATGAAAACTGCAACTCTGATCCTCTGGCAGATCAAACTGCGCCAGGCAGCATGCAAATCGCGTCAATCACTACAAGCCCTGCGACTCCAGGGCCCGCCCCCCTCATCTCTAATTGGGGACTAGACGTGTTACGTTCATCTTACCCGGTCGTCCCCTCCCGTCGATTATCATGTATACGCGACAATCTGCGAGTTTGCAAACTGAAGCGTAACGCTATTTTTAACCACCGCGGACTCTGTGCCATTTGGAAACAATAATATAGTGCGCAGGTACAGGAAATGTGAGGCCGGAATGTGGTGAAACAAGATACATTTAGCCCAAACAACTGTGATACTTGTGTTTGATTTGATTTTAAACAGCTTAACCCAAGGGGGAATGGTCTGTCTGTGATTGTGTTTATACGAGTGACAGCTGGAAGGAGTGCATGCATCGTGGTGCGTTGTGTAAAAAACAAAACAAAAAAATGATATAATAGTGCCGCTTACATTTTTAAAAGCTGCTCATCATTGCTTTGTGTTGCAGCCTGCGAGCCTCCGGTCGATTTGACATGAACTGTACTTAGAGATGTTTTTCCCCCCTTTTTCATAGCTTGACACGGGCTCCTTCAACGACTGCTTCTCCAGTCTCCAAGACATAATGTTTTTTTTTTTTTTGCACGCCACTATTTTAATAGGAGTGCACCAAAAAGTGATAACAGAAACCCTTTTTATATCTCTGACACATGAGGGTGTGGCTGTGTCAGATGGCTTTCCAGGTAATATGCAAACAGTGGTCTGCAGCAGGGTGAGGGCACATATTACAGACATTATAACGTTGTTTCCAATACTGGTGCTCGGGGAGGGAGCAAAAATGTGGACTGACATGGAGCAAAAACATGGACCAAGAGGACCGGGTTGGTTGCTATTCTGACATAATCCATTCTTTTCTATGATCTGATCCACAACTGATCAGTAATTTGCTGCATTATTAAAAGCAGTATTAGACTAGTAAATGTAATGACTAGATAAGTATGTGATTGTGGAAAACATGGAGGCTAAGCTGATGAATAACTGTAACATGCTTAATAAACAAGTGAGATAATCAGAAACACTGTACTGTGAAAAACAAAATCTTAAAAGCACAGTAGATTTGTTTAATAGACAGCTCGCACCTTCAGAGTTCACCCTGGTCTCAGTTTATCCATCACCATATAATGGTAACTGGGGTCACAGAGCCTATCCCAGAAACAAGAGGCACAGGTGGGAACCAACCCTGGCCAGTTGGCAACACATCACAGGGCACAGACACTATAGACTTGCCAATCAACCTGCCCTGCATACTTTTGTGCTGTGGGAGGAAACCCATGCAAACTGCACACAGAAAGGACCCAGGACCAAACCCAGGACCTTTTTGCTGAAAGGTAGCAGCAGTAACCAGTGCACCACCGTGTCGCCCAGTCTCAGAGTAGTCTGTCTGATTGCCTGTTAATCATTCCCCACTTTATATGCTCTGTATAATGGTATAAGATCCCAGTCACCTGAATAAGTGGTTATTGAAAATTTGCATGGATGTGCAGTATATGTGTAATGCATTTGCTTTGACTGCAGTTTTGTGACTGGCAATAGCAGGACTTAAAAAGCTTTGCTCATGATGGGTCCATTGTGCTAAAAGCATTTAGGCCTACCTATCAGAGAAAAATTGCCCAAGAGCTTCAATGCGGATGTGAGACCTTCTTTGCCTTTACACATTTTTAATACATCAGCCCCCAAAGGCACCACACTTCCCTCACCGTGACACTTTTCAGTATTAACTGTTAAAATGTAAAGTTCGATTTATTTATTTATTATTGCGCGCCCAAACGGCTCTCGGATTTGCACTGAGGTGTGCATTTCCCAGGTGATTTAATCAAGCTGAATATTGAGATAATGGCCTGGCTCTAATGGAAATAATTGGGGCTTTCGGCCTGTCTGCCTGACACTAGCAGGGGTATTTGCCGCGCTAGTTATTTTTACAGACCCCTCTGTGTCTTTGGCAGCCGGCGCACGTCCATGAACGTCAGTCTAATTACTACCATATTAAATATGTCGAGCATGCGCAAAATTCTCGGCATATAATTCCAGCACCTTCATGTTTAAAGCCTTATGCCACAAAGGAAGCGCCTCGGGGTTGGCTGCTAATGTGGAAATCCTCATTAAAAATACCCAGATATAACTGCAACATAGAGATGCAACGTTCCGATGCACTATAATAACATTCCTGCTAGATCGACCATTCATTTTTTTTTTAACTCATTCGTTAAAAAGCCGTGCCAGTCCGGCTTTTCGGATGATGCCACGCACACTTTCAGCAACCTGTTTCGATAACCCCTTCTTATATATGTCGTCGTGTAATTACCGCTATGTTATCTGGAATCATATCTTACGCGTGATTTCTGGCCAGATGGAACTGAGCGTATATTTCAAAGCGTCAGTATGAAAGGGCACGGAGCGTAGCAATAACACATGTACAGCAATAGATTTTCATACCCTCGAGTCTGTCACTTCAAAGAAAAGAACTAGTGTCATTTACGCAGCGTATCACTTTGAATGATAATTTACAACGCTATCTGCGTGCCAGTCAGCTGCGGAGCACGTATACCGTGGTTGGTGGTCATGTCTCTTACTATGATGTAGTACTTTTGAGTTTTATTTGCGATCAACTGACAAGACAATAATGCTGCTTAAAATGGTATTTTTAAAATTTTAAAATACTTTTAAATGGGAAATGGATCCTCAGTAAGGGTATAGTTAAAAAAGAATGGATGTGGGGTGAGTGTTTACCTGGGGGGACGCAAACATATACGCAATATATATAGTTATTCGTGGCGTAAGACAATTAAAATCACATTTATTTGGTGGGGGGAGGAGGTAAAAAACATTTTAAGGGGGGTCTAAAGCTAAAGGGTTCAGGCTTAACGTCGGGCCTGGTCATCAGATTCCCTCTGAATTTCTCCACTAGCCTGGTTATTGCACTTCTGGTCATTGAGCTGTCTCGCTACCGTCTTGCTTTTTTGGACGATGCCGTGCAACTCTCACTCCTGTGCTGTTTGCAGCGTATAACTGGGCGTTCGCTGGAAGCTCAGCCTAGCTGCACTAATGCCCATTATCAGCTCCTCCACCCCGTGTTTCTAATGTGCTATTTGCCTCACTCGTACGCAGAGGCGTTCCTAGAAATTCCGGGCCCCCTGACAGAATGTCACCTTTGACACACCCTCCCAGTTTTACCTTTTCACTTGCGCCCCCGTAATCTGCCAGGGTATCCATGCCCCCTCTGATGCCCCAGCTAGTGTGGTGCTTTGGACAACAGCATATGACCCAGACCAGTGACCTGTATCACCAAGCTGGATTTTTGGGTTAACAAAATATATGTCGGATTTAAGGCAGTCTAGGCTCCATTTAAACAGGGCTACCTTAAATCTGAGTAAACCAACAAATCTAGCTGCATGATACAGGCCCCCAGGTTAAAAAGTTAGAACAGGGGTGCTCACCTCCATTTCTGGGGGGCCAGAGCCCTGCACATTTTTGGGTTTCCCCTCATTTAACACACCTGCTTCAACCCCTTGTGCTGATTACCACACAGCTCTTGAGCTGAATCATTTATGGTGGACCAGAGAAAAAACTAAGCTACACAGGGCTCCGGCCCCCCAGGACTGGAGTTGGGCACCCCTGAGTTAGAAGATGGCTGGATGGACAGAAATGGAAACTATCTACTTACACCAATTAAAGGGTAGAAATTTGACTATTGGTTCACAGTGTTCCCTTCTAGACGGGAATGCATGCAAAATCACACCAGGGACAATCGTGATTAATTGCTAGAAAAATATACATCATGCTTGTTCTGTAATAGGTCAGCAACACACATGTTGGAGTGACTGTGCTTCTTGTTTAATTATGAAAGAGGTCTAACATAATGGGAAACTCCGGAGTACCTTTTTAAAAAAGGAGAAACCATGGAAAATGAGATGTAAGGCTAGTTCACAGCCCCCTTTCTGACCCTTTTCCACAAAAAATATGAACAGCAGAACCAAAAAAAAAGCACAAAGGCCTCTGAATGGATTGTAATAATAGTTTTTGAAAACAATGGGATTCCCCCCTGCCCCTCCTAAAGTGCTGACAGTACTGTAGAGACCCAGGGGACTATACACCGGTTAGACAGGCGGCCGCGCCTGCGCCTCTCCTCGCACGCACACAGCCCCGTCTACGTCGCGGCGATCCGCCATCCTCAAAGTGTCAGGCTGCCTTTGAAACGGCAGGATCAGTCGGCTCTTGGCACGGTTCTCCCGCCCGTCTGCTGCTCGGCTCATTCCCCCGTCTGAGCATCTGTCGCGGCGCGCAAGCGAACGCGCGGCTGGGAGACTTCAATGTAATGGAATGTGTTTGGGGGATAAATTGGAAAAATATGATTAAAATAAAAATGGGAATAATACGTTCCTCATGCACTACACCAATGCAGCTGTCCAGCCTTTCGGGAGTCCGCACCGTAACTTGTTCCTCGAAGCTGGCGTGTGCATTCCCGCTTATTGCTGCATTAGCGTCGCTACTTGAACAAACCTGATTATCCTAGGCTGTTTTAAAGGTACAGGAATGCTTAGTTTTCCAGGAATTATGCCTATCTCCAACATCCATCTGACTGCTTATTCAGAGCAGTTACTGCAGTCTGGAGCGTATTCCAGACAGCAGAGATCAGGGAAACAGCCTAAATGATATGCCAGTCCATCACAGGACACATGCATGCACAGCGTGTCTGATTTAGAAACAAATTGACCTTATTACAGGTCATGGGACTGTGGGAAGAACCCGTAGTACCTGGAGGAAGTCGTCACACCCCCAACAGAGTCACTGGTGGGATTATTTTGTGTTCATTTAATTATATCTTTAGAATTATATATTTTTTTGATGCCTGATAGTGGATAGTACTGCAGCCTCACACTATTATGGCTGTGGGTTCGAATCCCACCCCTAGCTCTGTGTGAGTGTGCACATATTCCACTGCCTTGTGTTCGGTGCTGCAAGGATAGATTCTAGGCTTACTGTAACCAAGATGAATAGATGGATACATGGGCTTTCATTCACTCCTTTGTTCATTTGTTTGCTTGTTTGTTTGTTTGTTTGACATTGTTGATTCATTAGGAAGCGCAATAGCCTCGGTCATCTTAGGTTGTGGAGCCTGTTCCTGTCCCGGGCTCTGTGTTTGTGGGGTTTGCATGCTCTCTCCATGTCGAGTGGATTTCCTCTGCATTTTCTGGTTTCCCCCCAAAAGCCCAAATACACGCTGTTACCCGGATCGATAACAGTTTGTTATTGTTCCTGTGAGTGTGTGGAGCCCCGTCCAAGATGCTACGTGAACCTGTGTCTCCTGGGACAGGCTGACTGCGACCCTGCTATCATGAAAAATAGAGGGATATATAGTTCATGATTTGCCACATTTGTGTCAGCTTTTTTGGCCGGTTTTGAGTCGAGTCTTTTGCAAGGAGTTCACACATCAGAAGTGATACAAAATCCTACTTTAGACTGTGGAGGCAAACCATATTCACTGAGGGAAATTCCACACAAACACGTAAACTATTAACCCACCCCCGCACCCCACGGCTGACAACCATACATGTCCATATGGGACATCTTCGCATTGCTTTAGCATTACAGGTATATTGAAAAACAGTAATGTTTAATGTTCATTTTTCAGCTTTATAAATATAGCTGTAAATATCTGCAGCATCTTCACGTCAGATGTGCTTCTCACTCTGTTGGCACAGTTCAGAAGAAGCCGTCGACCTGTTGCGTTATTTTAAATGTGAGGGACCCAAAACAATTCCAACATACACATTTTATTTACTTAGCAAAAACATTTATCCAAAGCAACTTGCGTTTTAAGAAAACAGGAGTTGCCAGTCTTTGGGGTAATCAGGGATTAGGGACAATCACCATGCCAACGATGGGATTTGAGCCAGTATCCTTCTACTGACAGACACAGCAGCCAAAGCTGTGGGGCAGACACTGCTGCCAATAGACACCTTGATCACAACTTCTAGAGCTGTGTCGATGTGACAAAAAAATCTATTAATATTCATTGTAATTCAACTGATCCAGTTTGGATCCCTCATGAACATCTAATAAGAAACTCAACCTGTTACAGGTGTTCTCACGGTCAAAGCCCTTTCTTAACATCAAACTTAGAGTAGAACATCAGTGCCTTGCCTCACCACCATGCCACAAAGCAACAGGTGAAAACCATTCCCAGACCACACGCATCCCGGGCTACACGTGACCAAGGCAAGCTGTCCAACAGATGTATGCGTGTGCAAGTCTTTCAGATTCAGTTTCTGCTCCTTGAGCTCAGATGGGATCCTCTGAGGTGGAGCCTCCTCAGGGGTCACCGCAAAATCAGCCGTGGTCTTTCATCGCTCCGCCGCACTGGGAATAGCACGTAGCTGATGGCTCCTTTTATATGGCTTGCTGTTAGGAATATGGTTGGACGTGTAATGTCAACACTGTACCCATAAAGCTAATATGCCGGCATGAAAATTAAACCGGCATTTAAGTATCACACTTCCAGTACTCAATGGACAATGACAGAGTGCCTAAGGATGGTAGCTGACAGACTGACTGCATTGAAACAATCCAAGTTGGTCTGTAAAGTACTGTATCTCTGCAGTGGTTCATACCCAAAAATACATGAATGGGTGAACTGATTCCTTTCATAAAGGAAATCTGGGAAGGAACAGAGTAAAACGTTACTTTTTCAGCAGGAGAAGTTAAAAAAGCATTAAGTGGAAACATGTAATGCTGTTTTGTGGATATCTGGAAGTTTACCCCTGCACCTCCAAGAACCAATGTAATACATTTACATAGAATGTGTGACTTCTCATACAATTTTAGGAGGGATTCTTCGCTAACCTGTTAAATATGTTATTACAGTGTAAGGATCGTTCAGTGGCTCAATGGAGAAGCACACTCCCTGTTAATATGACACATGATTAACAGGTAGGAGGTAAAAAAATTGGTCCCTCAAAACACTGCAGCATGTGCTGTGAACAGGCCAGGTGAAGCACGACGTCATGCATAAGTTCAGGAATCCGCATTTGTCAGCATATAAAAAGTGGAACAGACAGCCAGGCTCCTTCTAATTTTATTCCTAAATTATAGTTTTTTTTAAGCACTGGAATTAAATAGGCACGAGAACTTCAAAACATATCAATGAAAGTGTAAAAAGCTTGTCTTCTGTTTTTCTTCAGACGACAATAGACCACGTGTGGATGGAATAAGTCTTTATTGATGTTAAACACTGAGCAGGGACTATTCTGCCCAAAACACAATAAAACAGAAAATCTTACAGTACAGATATAGACCAGAAATACAGATGTGATATATTTTTTATGCAATCAAATTAAACAGCACAGTCTTAAAACCATCTCCAAGAATAAGTGTTATTAGAACTAGTGCAAAAAAGTGCTAAACATTTAAGCACAGTGTATAAAATGGCATAAGAAGTATTCGTCTTAAAGAATACAAGCTTAGCAGAGATGTATCAATTCATTCTTTGTTCCCCTTATGTCAATATGCCCCTTAGAATTTCTTATAAATTAAGTTACTTCATGCCATGGGCAACGTCCGTTACCAGAAAGAAGAGAGTACAAGTGGCCTTTCAAAGAAAAAAAAACCTTAGATATTACACATGCATAGAGTTACACCATGTAGTAACTAATGGACACTGTTTATTTTTTTAGGGGGAAACATGGACTATTTTCTGTTAAAGAAGGAAAACTTTCACAAACCGCATTGATCATTAAGTCAATACTTTTCTTATAGAGACGCCATAGCTTCGTCTAAAAAAAAGTGTCTTGTTTTTTTGCATTTTTAACATTATGATTTATATAATCGTTATGTGTACATTAAAATAGCTTTATGAACTTATAATACAAACAGTGATATTATTTTTCATGTCATGCTTTCCTAATAAATCCAGGGTGGTGAGATTTGGGGGGGGGGGGGGGGGGCTGCTCCCA
>JABFEA020000002.1:1440232-1450372 GCA_019775915.2 Cyphomyrus plagiostoma | reverse complement strand
CCCCCCCCCCCCCCCCCCCCCCCCCCCCCCCCCCCCCCCCCCCCCCCCCCCCCCCCCCCCCCCCCCCCCGCCCTGGAGCGCATCTCTGTCTGACTCACCTGTGCACGTCGCTCGGCCTGCTGGGAAGCAGATGACAGTTGCTGTGTTACTCCTCTGATTTACACGCCTGTTCCCTAACAGCTCCGCTTCCATTCTGTCAAGCGGAAGCAGCGGAGTTAGGCACCGAGGAGAGGAGTATCAGGACTGTCACCTGACGTATCCACTGAGCAATTTTGTCACACTTGGTCAAGATACCATAGCTAATTATTCCCGCCCTTGATAGAACGATGTCAGTTTGTTCTGTTATCTTCACTTTTCCAGTCACAACCAAAAAAAAAAAATAACTTGGATCTGAATTGAATTGTTGATCTTTTTCAGGAAAAATAACACATGATTACAACAATGACTAAAAACAGAATTCTATTCATACATATGCATTCAAATTGTAAATTCATTAAAATATAGTAATCGAACTAGTATATAGTCATTTGAACTGAGTTTTGGTTACTTTTTCTTTCATCCAATCCATCCGACTGTTTTCCAAATACAAGGGGTCCAGTACTTTGAAAAGATTTTGTTCTAAATGAACCAACAATGAAGGAATTTTCAAAAAGACAAGGGAGAATAAAGCCTTTTTTCCTCAAAGTTCATCAATCAAACTCAAGAAGGAAAAAAACAGTAAAGTAAAATTTAATCCCGGACAAGCAGAAACATGTGTGAATGATTTATCTTAACATATTTTAACTAGCAAAGTCTTCAAGATTGCTGTGCCACACCTTTGGAACATGTGGGCTTCATAAAGCATGGATAAATCAAGACGGACCTTTTTTTCACTGTATTTCAACATTTTCAAGGGAATCCCGGCCACAAGGTGATCTGTACCAGCTGGTAAACGGGGCGGCTGTTTGATTTTATTCCTGCAAACATACAGAGTTTGTATATTTCAATACATTACAAAAGTCTGTCAAGAGCCCTTGTCACTTTTGCGAATGAAAACAGAAGTATGATAATCACACAAGTACCAAAGGAAAAAAAAATAGACAGCACAAAGATGCTATTTGTCTATAATGCACAATTCATGATTTGTTTTTATAAGCATGTTGGAGTTGAGAGAATTCTGTGGTGTGAAACGCTACTGAATTGTTTTCATTTTGCTATTACTGACTGATATCAGTCTTATTCACTGCAAATTCACTGAAAAAAAAACTGTAAATAGCCCTCTTCAAGATAAGAGGCTGGAAGGTGGATGAGTGGAGGTAAATAACCTCAATGAGTGAAACAAAAAGTTGTGAATAATTGGAAATATTCACCAGAAGCAACAGAATATGTAAAATGCTCAAGTACAAAAGGCAAAATAGGCATCATCTTAAATCCATTTTGTTACTTCTTAATCTCCAGTGTATATATATGTATTTATATATGTTATGTTATACTTTTATTATAAAAAAACAAAAGTTCTGGTCTGCTATGATGTCCTGCACAGGGGGGTGTGAAAAGTGTAAAAAAGGCCACTTGTTCCCAGACACTTCCTGGACACAGGTGAACGACATGCCTTCAGACAGACGAAAAAAATAAAGGAAAAGTAAGCGTGCATCCAGGAGGCTGTACCTCCTATGATCTCTGCCCCTGCCCCACCTTACACACCATAGGCCAGCTGTCCGAGGGTAACCATACACCTCATTTAAAAATAAATCCCCTGCAAGAGTCTAAAGGAGGGACTCTCCTCTGCTTTCACTCCTCTCTAGCTGTGCTCTCCTCCAGGGGCACGAGGGCCTCCAGGCCGACCCTGGTGGCATCGCCCTGTGCGCTGGAGAAGGTGACGACCGTGTGCAGCAAGATGAGGACCAGGACGCAGAACCGGAGGCGGCTGCCCCCGCAGGGCCGGGGGGCAGTGGCTGCCGACACGGGCTGTGATGAGCGTCGCTGCCCCCTAGGAGCGCCCGGGAGCTTGGCCGACACGTTACAGGCGTCCTCCCCTACCGGATCGCAGCTGTTCCATCTGACATCGCAGCACTCTGGCTCTTCACCGGTGGAGTCACTTTCTAGTAGACCAAGACACAACAGAGGGCAGCAAGTTATCGAAGACTCAGCAGGCAAGGGAGCTGTCCACTTGCACAGAAGGTTGTGAGTTCAAATCCCCTGCTGGCAGAATAATCATAAAAATATTGAGCCCTTCAGCACGGCACTTTACTGTAATTGCTCCGGATTTGTTACCTGACTCAGCTCTCAAATCCTCACAACGACGATATTGGAGATTTTTCATAAACACAAAGAAGCTTTGACAACGTAACGCTCCTGCCTTCAGACGTCCATTTCATGCATTTCACAGTTGCTCTGTGACTGACTGAGGTTATAATGGAACCCATAATGTACATAATGAGTCATACTGGATTTGACTTCTATTTTGTAATTTAAAGAAAATGAATCACTGGCGGTTTCGAAAATCGCCGTATAATCCACCTATATTTCTAAGCACACAGACAAATATTTTGATATCTTAAAAAGATAGAATGGAACGTTCGCAGAGCTGATTTCCACAGCAGGAATAAATGTTTTGACTTGTGAACGTGTTCGAGTTTAACCGCTGTTGACTTATGAGAGCTGCCGTGGACACGAGGATTCCAGACGGTGCATTAGTCACAAAATGTGTCGTCATGGGGCCTAAAACAAACAGGCAGGTTTCTCAGTACGCCTTCCCGCAATGGCTGAGGAACAAAGGCACGAACTGAATCACTTGTCCCGCACCATCTACTGTTTTGGTCCCTTTAGAGAGGGACCACTGTAGGCGAACGCTCCTCAATGGCTGAGCAATAGCAGCTCTGAAACTGGTTGCCAAGGCCGACCTAAACACCCATTAAACACTCAGCACCACGTCATCCTTTGAAAAGCAAGGAGAGCCGCGGGGCCTCTGCACAGGATGGACTGTTTCATAGACTGTATCTGCAACTGATGATTTCCAACCGACCAGAGCCTGGATACAAGTGAGCTGTGTCTTTGGGCGCAACCCCTTGAAAATACCTACCAATAGGTAATGGGCAGCATAGCCATGACTAGTGTTTGACATAAAAATCGTCCCATACCAAAGCAGAGTGTTTTTCCACCTCTATTCTCAACAGGAACATCTCAGGAGATTTATGAAAGGGCGAGGGGGGGGGGGAAGCCTTTTCTAGGGGGGTCTGATTTTAATGAAATGAATGAAAGATGCCATGTTTTCCAAGCGGGCAGATTGTATCGTGTTTTGAGGTAGCAGTCTCCTGTTCCCAATACTCAATACAGCATAAAAACGTGCCCATTTAAATCCCAGATTTAATGAAAATTTTAAAAGCATAATACTATGGGTGACTTTGACTATATTTTACTCTGTAAATGGCAAGCTAAAATAAATTCTGAATGTTTTAAACATACTTGGGTAGAAAGAATCAATAAAATGCAGAAACCTACGTGGTATCAGACCAAGACATGTGATTGAAGGTCACTCCAAGGTCATGCTGAGGCTGGACAATTTATTTTGTTTCCTTGGGGCTTGGGGCTCTGAAACACGACCAGACTTTTAAAGGAATGTGAAAACAAAAATACACTCTCTCTACGAGTACGTGCATTCAGAGGCCTGTCAGCTGAGTATCTGAGACGCTTATTGTGGTGCGGAAAGGGGCCGGTTCTTCCTGCTGCCATGCGTGATACAAAATAGCCTCTGCTGACATGCAATTACTGTTTGGGGGTTGGGACCTAACAAAGGAGAAACGAAACAGGAAAATGACCTTCTCCTGTTAGGGGGGACAGTCACTCACAGGCCGGCACTTACCTGTACAGATGAAACTGGATAATCCCCCGTAGACTAAGTCATCATTGTCTGGCAACACAAAGGGGCATCTGGTCTGGACCTCCAGACAGTATTGCTTGCAGGGAATTCTGTGGCGGCATTGTCTCTGGGTGACGTTAAAATATTCAGAGCATAACCAGGCTTTATAGACTAGCTGCGAAAAAAGAGCAGAGGAGAAACGGTCAGGCGACATCGCGTCAGGAACGAGGGGGCAAAACAAACAGCAATCAGAGGACACGTGCTGAGTAAGGGGGTCTTCCGGAAGGCGTTTCTGCTCCCTGCTCCTCAGCACCTGTCACGTGATCCCGGAGGGCGCCCTGCACATCAGGGCTGTGTTCCCATCCCCTGGCGCTGCTTCCCACGAGGAAGCCTGACAACGCAACTGCATGTGTTGATTAGCACGACAGACTTCGTGTTAAATAATGAAAAAAAAAGCCCTTTCATTTCCAGCCAACATTCCAGTCCTGAAATTCATTAAAAAGTTAAGGTTTCATTTGAAGAGTGAGGTACACTGGTTTATATTTGACTACCACTGTCTGACGATCTAGCCAGATGGCTGAAAAGTGTCTGATAGTGCTAATGTAAACCAAAAATGGGCCGCACTGGTGACAGAGATTTTTCTTCAGATTCAAATTACGTTAACAACTAAGAATATTTGCTTTGGCTATGATTCCTTACATGCATACAAAAGGCATGTTATCTATTGCTAACAGGCTACATAAATAAACAAGTGCTATTGCTATAATCAAACGTTATTGCTATTTTAAATCTATCACATGTGACACGTGAGTCTTGCTAAATTCTGCATCAGAGGTGACTGGAGACCCAAATCCACAAATACTCTGTATCTGAATGAATGGTTGGCAAGTCCGTTGATAACCTATGATGCCGCCTGCAAGCTTTTAAAGGTGAAGGAATTTTAATTAATCTCAGGTGCTCCGAGTTAAAAGTACAAATTAAAGGCTTATTCAGTCCTGTTTACTGCAGTATTTGTACACAGATCAGACAGCATTCATTACACCTCACATGAGTATTACAAAAAACCATGAAAAAGAGTACGACCATCTTTTTATTGAATTTTACATATTCTCTTGATGACGTGTAGGGGCCTCGCTAAATAAATGTAACAAAAAAAAACAGATTTTTAAATACCAAGAATGTACACAACCAGCAACACACTGAGTTATCTAGGCAATTAACGTCCCACCAGGCTGAGATGTTAATTACGGTCATGCTTAAATATGGCCATTATTTTAGCTCCTCGGCGAGATCAAGAGATCTGTGTTACTGGAAGCATCAGTGACAAACATTGTTTGGCTTGCTAATATCTCACAAGGAACAACGGCCAAAGTAACATGGAATTTTTAGAGCGAGACGTCATCGCCGTCCAGGCTCAACTGACGTCCAAGTGTGGATCGACGGCGTCAAGTGGAAAAACGCTGCATCAGCCGACTAAAAATGTCAGTCTGAGGCATGAACAAGCAGCTAATGTGAAGCACGGTCCGCTGTGAACTTCACTGGCAGGGACACAATGGTTGAGTTGCAGTGCGTAAACCCCTTTTTGCACCTAACGCACACTTTTATGAGCAAAGTGGTGGGAAGAAAACAAGCGGCGGTTGACTGAGCCGTTGGGGGAAAGAAGTTGTGTGGTCAGATGAGTCACCCTTCATCCTGTTCAACAAGTGGACGAGTACATGTGTTCTGCGCACCAAAGGAAGCCTACAGGATTTAGCAGTCGCTTCCCACGGTAAAGTTCTTCTGCCAGCCCTATTACGGTTCGGGATGCATTTCCTTGGCATGGATTAGGTCTCTTCAACCCTTTAGGGGGTAAGGTAATTACCAATAAACGCCAATCCATTCCGAGCCATCTCAGAACCATCGCTCGTTTTTACACTGATAGTAATGAGGCCTTGTAAGATGATAATACCCTTCAGTCTGCAGTGCGAAGAGTAGTTACTGAACGTTCCAGAAATGTAAACCCAACAGGACAGCTATATCCTGGAGCAGTTCCTTAGACAAACGCCACAATCGACAAAACAAAAACTGGACAAAGTTCTTCTGAAATGATAATGCAGAAACACCTCCAGTCCAGTTTCACGCACAATCTAACATACATGTACACAATCTAACGTAGGTATACACCGACTCTGCTCTCCTGTTCCATGGTGCCCAACCAGGATACTTTAGTCTTTCCCTTATTTCAGTAGTTGATGCTAAATGATGTGAAATGACAGATTTTTTAGATTTCCATTTTTTTTTACTCATTTTTCAGCACGATAAGAGGAAATATGAAACATGCTTGTTTTGGTTATTTTGCCAAATGTATTTTCCTTTTGTATCTGGATTTAAGTGCAGTGGCTACATAATTGGAACAAAATTTCCCCAAGGCTTCAAAAAGCCAGTACGGTATCTAGCTTTATCTAAGCTCTCATTGTTATGATAAGTCGCAGCTAAAGCTCCTCTGAAAACCTGTCACATGTCTGATGACCTCATCATGAACTCTATGCCATTTAAGTAGCCAGCAGCCCCACATAGCCCCCAGGGTTTATTTTTCAATGCTTTACCGCTTTGGTGCCTTAAAATGCCAAAAATTTGCTAATAACAATTGAAAAACCTTACATAAATGCATTAAACAGCTCTCTGAGCAAAATATGATCACAGGTTTATGTGGACAAGATGAGGCAAAAAGGGTTTTGTGCGATTAATGTGAATCTTAATTTCCCAATATTAATTCAATTCACAAAATAAGGATATACTTAAGGTGGCTAAATTTAGATCTTAATTAAGCTCAACACACACACACACACACACACACACACTGTTAACTACTTATCCTGGACAAGATGCTATAGGAATGGTGCCCTGCACAAATCTAAAACGCATTCATGCATGTTTCTGTTCTGTATGAAATCAGCCATGCACTTCTGAAATATGTTAGCTTGGTAAAACACAGTTAGCATGCACAGATGTTCAGACGGCCATTCTATAGTCTCAGACACAAAGCGGATTTTTACCCCCCTACATGAGCTTTTGTTTTGCATCTTCCCTTCCACACTGGTTTTTAATACTGTAAAACATTGTTTTGTCTGCCTGTGATGCTGTTCTTGATTTGTAAAGTTGTCGCTAATGGGGACAAAGAATGAAAATATGTCTTTGTACAAACACATTGCATATTTAATGCTTTATAGACTGGAGAAGTTGGCACACTGATTTTCAGCATCTGCAAACTGCCCCTCCCTCCTCTGCCACTGAATATGGGAGACCTAACTGATGCTGTCTAACCTGCCTCTCCTTAACCCCATAGTAGGTCGATGTGCTTTAAAATTCCTTTTAAAGCAAACCTAATATCGCGATGTACTTTCCCATTTAAAGTCAGTCATAACCATGTGGATAAAGGTTGATCGAAGACCCCATCTCCCACATACACCCTCAAATCCACTGCTATAAATTGTACGGGGATAACTTTAATCATGAAGAAGCTCTTAGGGTACCATACTTTGAAGACTGAACACAGAATGGAGCAGAGAATCCCATCTGTACAGATTATTGCAGCTTTTGACACAGTTTGGTTCATGTAGAACTTTCATCTCAAGAGAGGATAACAGATGAAAGGTGTAAAAGGTATGAACACTTCACTGCACTCAAATCCAATGCCTCATTAATATGGAGCATATGCAAATTTTATCATTAACCAAATACGGGTTAATAATGCAGTTTTGTGGATTCGTTTAGGCAGTGCAAAAGCAGGAGCCACGTGTAGTCCTGTTTCTGGGTTAAGCCTTTTCACACAATATCATTGCCGTGGCAGATGTTTACAGGAAGGAGCCCTTGATCATTCTGTAATTCTACAGAAAGCTGAGAGTAACAGACCTGAAGTTAATCCATTAACTTGACAGCTTTTTGCTTGCATGCTGGCGAAGACAAATTACAGTAGATGGTAAACATTTGTCACGAGTGGAAAATAAAAATAACCAATAGCATAGAAATAAATGTGAATTCAGTCTCAAAATTCATACATGTATAATGTGTTACAGCATTTACATTAATAAAAACTACATTTTTGTGCATTTTTTTAGCTCCTGTAGGTCACCGTGTATGTAATGTTATTCTTAGTTCTATGCAGAGTATGAACATACTGAAATATTACGAAAACAAGGCTACGCCGCAGTACACTATGCGAAACGTTGTTATAGTTGCTATCTCAATTCTGACCAGCAGAGGTCAGGACATGCACACCTTCCCATGACTTCCTGCTTAGAAGTTTTGAAGCGGAACCCTGCTTTGGAGTACAGCTTGCGGCTGCGGCTAAGAACGCATAACAAAGCATTTAAATTGTTATATAAATGACATATTACTAATTTACATGTCCTGTACATACATATGAGTAATAAATTATCGTGTAAGCAAATACGCATAATTGTGCCCAAAACTGACCTGCTTTGCCAAATTCACTTTGTCTTTTTATTATCTGAGAATCAACCAGTAGAAAATGATGAAATATATATATTTCAAACCCTAACGTACTGACTTGTTAAAATTAAACCATTTAAACGTAGCTAGCAGGAACAAGACACTAATTAAATCAGGTTAGTGCTCAGCGTGTGAATTTACTCCTGGCACGGATTCTCAGTTTATTACTTTATAGGTCTGACTTCAGTTATAAGCATTGCGAGTGACCAAATTAACCAAAACACGGGATACATTTGCTGTATATACGCATTAATATGATATTTTTTTTAAAAAAAAAAACTTACGTAAAGATAATATTTTACGATGAGTGACAAAGGTATTGCTGGACAAGTCCCAGTATTTAATTGGCCCGGATAACCAATGTGTGGAGCCCGGCTGTGACAGCGGGGGGCGCTGTGTCTGTAGCCAGCTCAGACAAGACGTGCCAGACTGGCCACTCTCTGGCACGGCCGCCTTATAGAGTTGTCTGCTGTCAGGCTCCTGGGGTTTTTTTAATGGCCTGGTGGGATATGTGACCCCCCGCTCCCCATGCCAGGGACCCGGCCAAGAGAGACCCTCCTTACCACAAAGGACGAAACCGAGTGGAGAAACCAGCCTATTATTTAAAAAATACAAATACGCTTCAGAACAAACCCCTTAATTAAAATAAATAATCCAGTTCAAAGCAGGAATGGGAACGCCAAAGTTAGTGTGGAATTGTTTATGTCCCAAAATAATTCGGATGCCAGCATTCACAACTGACCTTACTCTATGTTCCAAACGCCGATTTTTGGTTTTATTAGCAATATAAAATTAACGTCACAGTGATTTAGGTGGCTGTATAGAATGCATTTAAATCTGGTCTTTTAAGGTTTTCCGCATCACTTCTTGAAGGATTTTCTTTTCAGAGGTGACCAATGCACAGCAGTACTCACTTCCTTAAAGACAATTTAATACAAAACATAATTTTACAAATTCAAATTAAATTCAAAAGTAAATCAATAAATAAAAAGATACAAACCCGGAAATAAACTATTTTATTTTCCAGTTGGGAAACACTAGCGTTTATTGATATACAGATTTCACCAGCTCATATGAATTGCAGACCGCATTAAGCAGCATCCTGGAATCGATGCTGAATATGCAGGGATCTTATTCACGTTTCCTGAAGGCCGGGGGCTTCTTAACAGGCGCGTGTTTGTTTCATTTCGTCGCCGACACGACATGATTCATCGTCATCGCCGCGTTTGATAAAAGAGGCGGGGAGGGGGGGCAGTCTTCTGGATATATCAGTCGGCGAGAAGTGATGAGCAATACCTGGAACCTGATATGAAAATAGTCTCCTTGCCGCCCCTTGGAGCAGAGGAGGACCCGAGGCATCGTCCCCACAACAGCGGTGTGATTAGCATCAGCTCCGCACGCTTTGGCTAAGCTTAGCGCTGCTTAGCTATCAATCCCCCAACCACCCCGTCGTTCCCCTTGCTTTCAGCTCTAAAACTGCGTTAACCTTCCCTTGACAGGTTTATGGACTCCATGCTGAGTAGATCTCACCTCATTTCCTGTTGTGTTCTTCACGCAAGCTACCCAGACATATTAATGGGTCCTAACGGCAACCACTGTAATAAAATAAAGTTATAGGGTAGTACATTCATTGCGTGTTCTACATTTTCGTCGCACTGACTATGTACTTTACTGTGGTTAAGAGTCCCAGTACATATAAAATATAAAATAAATATAACTATTACAAGCATCCATTTTCCTCCGGGTACTCCGGTTTCCCCCCACAGTCCAAGAACATGCTGAGGCTGATTGGAGTTGCCAAATTGCCCGTA
>JABFEA020000002.1:1409058-1431178 GCA_019775915.2 Cyphomyrus plagiostoma | reverse complement strand
ATCGAAAATCGCATCGCAATCGCAATATTTGTCAGAAAAACCGCAATTAGGTTTTTTCTCAAAATCGTGCAGCCCTAGAGTGAATGGTGTATGAGTGAATGGTGCATGAGTGAATGTTGTGAGAGTGAATGGAGTGTGAGTGAATGGTATATGACTGAATGGTGCACGAGTGAAAGATGTGAGAGTGAATGGAGTGTGAGTGAATGGAGTGTGAGTGGGTTGGTGCCCCATCCTGGATTGTTTCCTGCCTTGTCAAGATAGACAGAGTTGCCCCCTGTCCCAGTTGCAATGGACTATTCCTACTTTGAGACTTCATGCTACCCAGCTTTGTCTTCACACTGACGTCTAGTGGCAGAACAAGAGAACGGCGCAAAGATCCAAAACTAACAATACAATATCCTGTATGTTTCATACTATCCCACTAAAGTTTTGCCAAACAGACATGGAGAATACACTATTAAACAAGCGCATGAAAAAATTCAAGACCAACTTTAGAGGTGGAGTAAAGCGAAGGCTATCCTTGGCCACAGCCTAGGGCCATGGCAAAAGAGGGGATGGTTAGACTTCTTAAACTGGGCTGATGGATGCACAGGCTCGATCCCCTGCTGGGTGAATTTTACCGACAGCACTCCCCGTCCTGCTCCCGCCAGTGATCGGTAAGTTTTCGCAGTGAACCCGCACTTTGATTGGCATATTATTGATGATTGATGCGCCATCATTTTTAATTTCCTGTTGCTTCTCTCTAAAAAACAGCTCAAATACCCCCCAATTAGCCACCCCCCTACCCATGTCAGCCTAGGCCCCCCAGAAGAGTTAGTCTGCCCCTGCGTAGAGGGGTAATGAAGGGATTTATATGGGGTGAAGAGCCCATAGTACGCGGTACTTTAAGCTAAAGTAAGGTAAGTTAAAGTGACTGAGATACTCATACGTTCTTTTCATGCAAGATTCAAAGGTACATGATCAGATAATAGCAATGAACCATTACAATGACTAAATCATTAAACTGCATTTCAGCTGCTGCTAATTGTGTTGCATTGTTAACACCTAATGCCATATGTCCACTAAAAGTCTTCAAATAATCTAAAAAACAAAACATCTTTGATATATTATGACCTGAAACTTAACCTCAAACACAATGCTGTTTTTCTTCTTATCCAGTGAAATGTCTTGGGGTCAAATGGACTACTTCTCTGAGTAGAGGTTATCCGCTAGGATCTAATTGGGATGTGGTCATGACATGTATGTACGCATCTCTTTCTGACTACCTGACAAGGCCTCTCTTGTTTCCCCCACCACTAAAACCACATATCTGCCTTTCCTCTCTGCTCTGACCTGTGGTCAGGCTTTTGAAAACACCCCAGGCAGCATCCACTCTTCTTCACACATTTTTACAAAACAAGTCGGGGTGATCCACCAACAGTGCTTTGAAACACTGGCTCGGACTTTGTCTGAGCATGTTATTTGCTTCTGAAAACGACAAGCCTGTTTTATCCCTGAATTCAGTGTCTTGCAGAGTAAAACGATTCCCATTTGGGAGCCTGATGGGACCAGACATAAACACCAAGCATGCATCATGAAATCAGAAACGTTACAAGATCATGCAACGTCAATTAAGAATGATCAGTGGGCAATCAACTGACGTTTATGATGCTTCGTAAATATATGGAGACTCCGGAATGATACACTTGGTGGTTCTACTTAATGTTTGTATTTACAAAGGTTTATAGATGCACAGCATAAAATATGAAAAGGATGAAGAGGCTTTTTGACATTTGACAATGACTGGATGTGTGGATTTTCACAGAGTTCCTGTATCCTTTCATTTCTACAGGCAGCTCATTTACACAAAGGGCAGCCTGAATCCTGAGCCATAAAATCCGACGAAGCAGAACCTGCTAAAATTCTGCTTCCTGTCTGCCCAGACAACAGGTGCGATCCTCATTACCCCTGAGCTCCGGCTTGCCAGCCGCTGTCACTCGGCATCACTGTCACGCTCCCGAAGCGCCATAAGAGCCCGAGCTGAGCAAACGCGAGCCCTTGTCTGCCCTTGATCGCTTAGCCTCATCGGAAGAGACGGCGAGTCCCTTAGGTGACTTGTGGCAGCGATCCTACCCCAACATTATACCCCACTGGTGAAAAGAATATGACTTTCACATAAAAGCAAAGCTACAACAACCACTTAGTTCACGGAGTAACTGATCTGGTGGCACCATAGAGGCAATTCAGATTTATGATGATAGATTCACTGAGAACAGCAGTCAATGGATTTTAAATTTACAAGGTATAGCAACATACAAGTCAGGAAAATAGCACATTACAAACATCCTGCATGTGTTTTTGTCAAGTTGACTATAGGCATAAGTGTGGGTGTAAATTATGGGGGGGGAGGCAATACCTCAACCCCCCAATGTTCAGCCCAAAGTAATGCCCTTGGGCATAAGTGTAGCTAGGCTGAGCTTCCAGTGAATGGCCAGGTACAAGTGTATTGGACCAGAAGCTACAAGACAACTTCTAACATATTAAGAACCTAATATGGCTATTCGAGGACCATGATGAATGTTACAATGCAGCACTTGGAGCCTTGCACTGTTAGGTTTACGTATGCTGCATTGTCCATGAAGCAACCTTTACGAAAGTACTTCTATAATCATTGATAATCTTAACCAATCATGAATGAGCCTACTAACCATGCACCTGTAATGATATTAAACTTCAGCTAGTACTGGCTGAACCCATCTCATACAATATGTTGACTGCGGGCTGGAGGAAGGCCTAGGGTGGGGGCACGGAGTGATCTTGTATATTGAAATGGCAAGATATGACCAGCTCTGAAATTACAGTTAATCCCACACAAGAAACTCAACTGATCTTCATTGGCCAGTTGTGTGAATATGGGCGAGAAGTGCTGTTGGAACCTAAGAGAAGGGCTTCTTCAACACATGTGCAATAAACACACAGCAAATATATAGCTAATATACTACAAACTGATTATACAATCAATGAATGGTGTGTGAGCAAATGGTGTGTGAGTGAATGGAGTGTGAGTGAATGGTGCATGAGTGAATGGTATGTGAGTGAATGAGGTGTGAGTGAATGATGTGTGAGTGAATGGTGTGTGAGTGAATGAAGTGTGAGTGAATGTGTGTGAGTGAATGGTGTGAGTGTGAGTGAATGGTGTGTGAGTGAATGGGGTGTGAGTGAATGGGGTGTGAGTGAATGGTGTGAGTGTGAGTGAATAGTGTATGAGTGAATGTGTGTGAGTGAATGGGGTGTGAGTGAATGGTGTGAGTGTAAGTGAATAGTGTGTGAGTGAATGGGGTGTGAGTGAATGGGGTGTGAGTGAATGGTGCGTGAGTGAATGGTGCGTGAGTGAATGGGGTGTGAGTGAATGGTGCATGAGTGAATGGTGCGTGAGGGAATGGGGTGTGAGTGAATGGTGCATGAGTGAATGGGGTGTGAGTGAATGGGGTATGAGTGAATGGGGTGTGAGTGTGCCCTACATTGGGTTGCCACAAACCATGACCCTAATAAAGTAAGCAGTTACGGAAAATGGTTGGATGGATAAATTAGCAGCATATATGTTTAAAATATCTTCATTACTATTATCACTAAACCATTGTTTAAAGCAATAATAGCTCTAAAAATTAAAACCCTGATTAGTTACAGAAATGGGTAGGCTACTGGCTGCAAGGCCAAGAACCTAACACTCTTAAACGAAACTAATACGAAATGACTAATAAGCTTATAGTCGATTCTCTGGTTGGGTAATTTCATTCATTTGTGGAATAAAGCTTTTAGCAAAAGAATAACAGCAACACAACAAGCCCAAAATCATCTGCCCCAAATGTGAAGTATAAGAAAAACACTTATTATTATTCTGCTGACACAAGCAAAACAAGAATTCCTAGACAAGCGTCAGGTTTTTTGGTCTGATTTCATTAGTTAAGTTAAATCACCGAGAGCCGATGCCTAAAAATTAGATCACGAGCGCTGAGGCGCAGAATTGATGGAATCTGTTAATATGTCAGCACAGGCAGTTCATGGGGACTTACACAGAAGTCGCACTCACAGCACGAACAGACTTCCATAAAGCCTATTATACAAAAAGTTCAGCTTAAATACAATAGTTTGTAATTATGAACGTACGCAGTACTTTGTGACACACGTGAAAACATTGCACGGTTTCAGCGGCTACAGTACAGCATCAGATCTAGTCACTATTTATTATGTACTGTATGATTATGTTTCCGACTTACCTACAGATTAAATTTAAAGACATAACCTGGGGACTGCCTGCAGCAAACGGAACAGTGGCACCCTAGTAGTTCTGAAGCAGTCATATGCTGTTACCTTTAAACGAAAATCTGTTTCCAACACAATACAATTTTTAAATACGAATCACTTCTGAATGACCTTCCACAATAAAACCAGATAAACGCTAACCCTAGGTAGAAAAAAATCATCCTAACGAGGGTGCTTAGACTTCACATTGTAGATACAGTATATTAAGTCACAGGATCCTCAAAAAAAATGAAATAAAATAAAACGTTATGTGCAGGAGCAGTGGAATTTGACCTGACCCATGTAACGGCTGTAGTTTAGCTTGCCATTTTTTCTCTTTCAGGTTATTTAACACCTGGACCGATTCACAAGGAGACACCGGTCCCTCTGTGTCCTCCTTCCTACTCATGGCTATCTGGCATTCAGTCTTTGTCTACAATTATATAACCATTCCACAATGTTATTCCTTCTCTCTCTTCAGTCTCTCTCGAATTTCCAGCATCTTAAACCGCATTTAAAAAATGACAACAAAGAATAAACAGAGCCTACCAAATGTAAAAAGAATGCTGAGAATTTCTGCCTGGGATGAATAAAGTTTTATTTTATCTGAAATGTACCCGACTATTGTCAGTGTTGCCCAAAGTGAGAAATCTGTGCTGTTTAGGTATGGGATTTCCCATCTCTCTTCCTGATCCTGCACTCTTGCCCTGAAAGCGGACAGGCCAAATAGGCATTTAGATCTTTTTTTTTCACGTAAACAGCAGGATGAGTGGATAACGGCACTGTTTTTTGAAGAGATGGCGGGGTAGAGGCCATTTTAGATACTAAACGTGGCCTCAGTTAACAATCAAAGAGTAAAAAGCAAGCCGCTGTGCTTTATATTTGAGTGGACCGCCCACTCCTCTGCTGATGGGTTAAGGGTCCTGGCTATAAAGTAAATATGTGTTTGCAGCAGGGGCATCTAAGTCCCCCATTTGCCTGAACCTCCCATAATTGTTCTGCCCGCTGCCAGCTGTAACAATACAATACACTCAATTCTGCTGGATGGTTTGTCTTACAATGACAGGTCACGGCAGTTCTGGGCACGGACGGAAGACTATGAATATCTTTAGCCGCAGGAATTCAATGAACCGTATTTTGACTAAATGACATATGATCAAGCTATCAAACAATTCAGATGGTTGGCACAATAAGATGTTTACCAGCAAACTAATTACACACATATAAGGATCTGCCTGATTTATGTTATTATGACCATCGCCATGCCAACCCTCTGTCGCAGGCCTGTGTGTGGCTCAGCTTTCAGACCCAGGAAGAGCCAGATCACCCATTTGTATAAGAAAGAAATATGTCCCTTCCAAGACAGAAAAATAGGCCCCTTGGAAATGATAAAACGAACAATAATAAAAATGCAATTGATCTTAACATCATTCATTTAGGTTTCATTATTGCCAGTGATTAGTTGCAAATGCATCAGGGTAAAACCAATGGCAGTGATCCTGACATAGATACAGGATTGCCAACTCTCACATATCTGGCGTGACACTCACGCTTTCTGAATCTCACGGACAAGCCAGAAATCTTATGGCAAGTTTATGTTATTCCATTATTAAACTAAAATTAGCTGCATCAAAAGTTGGGGAAGTTTTCAAACCCTTTACACTATTTACAAGGCAATAAAACTGTTACATACATGTAAATGCCTGTGGAGACTCGAATTGAAAATCTCACGCCAGCTAGCTGACCAAAGTTGGTGACACTGTGGATAAAAATACTACTTTTGTGTAACTAAATTTAGCGAAAACTAAATGCAATGTCTACCAAAAAGGAAGGTTGGTTTACTAAGTACTAATGTACCAAAAGCAATACAGTCATGTGCCACATATCAACGTTATAAATGATAATATAGACCACATAGACAACGTTGCTTCCAGTGCTGTATTCACTATTGGTGTCTATAAAAAACAGGAAGCAATAACTCAGTACCCCCTTAAAAATTCCAGGCATTGTGAGGAGCTGATCGAACACAAGCTGTGAGACTTAAGTTATTTATATTTTCAATTTGATTCAAATAATTTTTATATAGTGCCTTTTAATAGTGCCCATAAAACATGGAAAAATGGAAGATGGAAAGACAGAATGCAAAAGACAACAGAGGAAAGGGACCAAAAATGCAATGTAATGTAAACGTAAATAAAACTCGGAAACCTGAGATGATGTATAGACACATTGATGGACAAGCACAGCAGACCATAAGGACGTTTACAGTAGCACCAGGAGTCATACAGTAGTTACAGCACAGTTATGTGTTAAGGTGCGGGTAAGCAAAGCTAAAGTTATAGGTCTTCAGTCAAGATTTAAAGAGCAATTGGGCATCCCAAACATGAGCTGGCGCACCATTCCATAACATAGGGGGCTTGTAGCTGAGGGTTTTACCATCAACTCTTACTTTATTTACTAGAAACCTGCTTTCTGTGATCTGAGCGTATGATGTGGCTTGTCATTATGGATGAGCTCTGTTAGGTAAGTAGGTGCTTGACCTTTGCCATATATATATATAGAGTAGAACTTTGAAGTCAGTCCTGAACTTAGCAGGAAGCCAGTGCAGGGCAGAAAGAGCAGGGGTCATGGGTTCAAACTTCCTGCTCCTGGTGATAATTCGAGCTGCTGCATTTTGAATACGCTAGAAGCTGTTTAATGTGTGGTATTTGCACCAGTGATGTGTGTTCCAAGGTAAAAGAGCCTTACAATGGTCTAACCTACTTTATACAAAAGCATGCATTAGTTTCTCAATGCCTTGAATAGTGTAAAAAGCACACCTTCGATGCTGCATTCACGTGAATTTTGTATGACAGGCTTGTGTCTAAGATGATGCCTAGATTAGGAGCTGAGCTGCTGAGGCACAAGTTCAGATCCTCAAAGTAAAGAACAGAGATTATAGTAGTTCTGTCTGCATTCTTGCCTCCATACAACAGAACATCCGTTTTAGACGCACTAAGTGACAATTTTTTTTTACGTATTTTATGGTTTCTCATTATATTACTTAATGGCAGCATGTACAGAGAAACCAATAGAGGTCCAAGAACTGAATCCTGCAGCACTCCAAATTTGACTAGTGAGAGTGAAGTTGAAGTGCGGTTATCTGACACTTAAACATAGTGACATTGGTCATTCAAACAGGACCTAAACCCTTCAGCACTGTAACACAAGACAACATCACCTCCAAGTCTGTTGAATAGTCACTCCATGCCTTAAGCTACACTAAAGTCAGAAAGCAGGAGCACAGCTGCGTTGTCAGCATCTGTTGCTTTTGTTATGTCATCTATGACTCCAGTTGAAGCAATTTCAGTGCTGTGTCCCTGACAGAACCCTGACTGGATTCTGCCACAAGCCAAGTACGACCAGAATTGAGCTGTGACTCTGTCCTCCAGAACTCTGGACAAAAACGGGACATTGGAGATGTATCTGTAATTGCTGAGTTCTAGTGAATTTATGCTAGGGTTCTTCAGCAATGGTCTGGTAACTGCTACTTTAAATGGGTCAGTCACATAGCCTGAAGACTGGGATGCATTCATTGTGCTAGTTAAATGTGTTTGTAGAACTCCCAGGAATTCTTTAAGAAGATGAATGGGGTTTGGCTCCAATGGACAAGTGGGAGTTTTTAACTCTTTCAACTCTTGTTTTTTGACTAATTTACAGAGGATTGTGTACATTGTGTTTGCATCTGATTTATTTGTTGTAATTTTGTTTAAAACATCCTTAAAACATTCACTACCAATATTAGTTAGCAGAGGTTCAACCTTATTTGTTAGATAAGCAATTTTAAAAAGGTAGGAAGGGCTATTTCCGAAGCCATTTCATCCAAACCCGACTAACAACTGCAGACGTTTATACTAGAAGTGTAGATCGATTTACTTACCACATTATTATATAAATCATAGCAAATTTCTCCCATTTAGGTGTCATAATAATCTCTTCTGCCATGGACAAAGAGGGTAGTTGAATCATAAAGGTGATTAAACAGTTATTAGAGTAAGTTCTCCAAATTCAGTTTGGAATGATGTGTATGATCCAGATGGTCTGTAGTAGTACTACAGACCAGTAGCACTGCTTCAAATGTTGTGAAATCCTTTACAATATTTGTATAGCTGCCAGGCCACTTCCTTTCTAAGAAACTTCAACCCGTACAGAATTGGGACAAGGTCAGTATAATGTGCAGTGTTTTTCAGTGTTTCTTCTCATGGGTAAGACTAACAGGACCATCACGGGCATGTTTAAGGAAAATACATTAAGTCAAGCCTTCCAAGCGAAATAATATCGACTATATGGCACACTATATGGACGAAAATACGGGGCTATCTGGCCATTACACATACAGGAACTTTTATGACATTCCATGCTAAATCCATTGGCATCAATATGGAGTTGGTTCCCCCATTGCAGCTGTAACAACTGCCACTCTTCTGGGAAGGTTTTCCACGAGATATCCAGAAGAGGATTGTGAGGTTATTCACTGATGTTGGATGTGAAGGCTTGGCTCGCAGTCTCTGTTCTAGTTCATTCCAAAGGTGTTCGATGGGACTGAGGTCAAAGCTGTGTGAGGCAGTCAAGTTCTTCCATACCAAACTTGCCCAACCATGTCTTTATGGACCTTGTTTTGAGCACTGGGGCACAATCATGTTAGAGGAGAACAGTGCCTTCCCCAAACTGTTCCCACAAAGTAGGAAGCATAGAATTGTCCAAAATATATTCAGCTTCACTGAAACTAAGATACCTGCTGCTCAACTGCTGAAAAACAACCCCATAACATTATCCCTTCTCCTACAAAGTTTACAGCTGGCACAATGCAGTCAGGCAGATAAAGTTCTCCTGGCATCCACCAAACCCAGACTCATCCATCAGAGTGCCAAAGAACCGTGATTCACCACTCCACAGAACACATTTCCACTGCTCCAGACTCTGGTGGTAGCTTGTTTCACACCACTCCATCCAGTGCTTGGTAGTGCAAAGGTGCCATCATATGACAGTACCAAACCTGAATTCACTGAGCTCTTCAAAGCAAGCCATTGTTTCACAAATATTTCTAAACCTGACTGCATGGCTAGATGCTTGATTTTAGATACCTGTGGAAAAGTGTTTGCATCAAATACTTGAATTCAGTGATTAAAAGTTGTACCCCAATACTTTTGTCCATATAATGCCTGTGGACACCAGCTTGTCAAACTTCTGATTCTGAAACCAAGGGCCACCATTTGTTGCTACACTCACCTCTAATCCCCTTTGAAGGTTTTAGGTTTTCCATTAGATGTTGGAACATTGCTGGCTATCATTCAGGTCAGGTATGGACTATAGGCGATCGGGTCACTTTCTCTGAATTTGTGTGACCTATCACTTTGCAAGTGAACTTGCTATCAGACACTTCCACTTCACTATCACTCTAGCAGGGCAAAAAAAGGCGGAGTGGTGCCAAGTCGAAAGTCGCTAACTTCTTCTGGAAAACCACCCATTCTGCTGCCAGTGTCTCTTCTAAGAATAGAGTAAAAACTTGTCAGCAACAATCTTTATACATAATTACCATATTCTTACTTCCTAAGCAAGTCTACCTACAGGTATAATCTAAATGTATCCTTTTCAAATCATGTCAAATTAGGAGAACAGGATAAAAAATATTGTTTGGACGTATTTTCCTTACTCTGCTGTAATATCTGTCATACTAGGCATTCAATTAACTATTCTAAAATACAAGAATAAAAATGCATAATACAAAGTAATAACATGATTTAATTTTAAAAAATTGCAAATTTGAAATACTGTCAGTTCCTGTTTATGCCTATGAACCAGCAAGCACAGAGTTCCTTCTTGCTCCACCATTGCTTGCCTCATGATCTCATGTGTTGTATTGAATATCCAGCTTCATTAGCATGCGTTTAAAAGGAGAATGTGTTACGATTTAGTGCTTCTCAAGAGTAACACTGAACGGTCTGGCAGTGCCCCATGTTGCTGGATACAGGAACTCTGGCTTTACCGAGTTTTAAGGACATCCACCTACATTCTAATAACTTATCATGGGCAGGGCTGTGGGGGCTGGTGGCTATAGCCCATCGGAGGGCCCATGCATGGACACAATCACACACTGCCAGCGATCAAGGGACACTGGCTTTCCTAACTGCACTACACGTCTTCGTACTGTAGGAGGACAGCCATTTGGCAAGAGGAAAACACGCAACCTCCACACATGCAGGAGAGCAGAGGGGGATTCAAACTGCTAACCCAGCATGCAATGGGTGGCCCAGTGCTACCCACCGTGCCGTGACTAGGTGGACAGACAGCGGAGTCAAAGGTTTGACTACAAGAGATTGGTTGACCGTGAAGCCATTTCACAGATGTGCAAGATGAGGGGATGTGTCCACACAGTATAGGGACAGGATTCAAACCCCCAACACGACCGGTGTTACTCAGCAAGCCACAGTAGCGCCTTTGCTAGTTTCGCCATTAATGATTTACAAATGACGTCGCTTTTCCTTCAGCGGCTTTTACGACTGTGAGCCAAACCTCATTAATCTTTCCATCCCAAATGCAAATCTGTTGAATATACAGGAGCAACAACAATTCCGACTCCTCCCGGACGCCTGGGCAGCGTCAGAGCTGGCCGAGATACAAATGGACTGATTGTGAGACGAAAACGCGTAGGGTAGAGAGCGCATTCAGACGAGTGGCGAGTCCGCTTTGACCGTCAGCGGTCATGGATCACCCCGCAGCGTGTTCAGCGAGTCAGGCTCCAGCACCGTTACATCCTGGAAGCAGCTTGAAGGATCTAAAGAGGTGTGAGGGAGAAAGAGAGCTCCTAGGTCATTAACGCCTCTCCCCGGCTCCCCAGCACAGTGCCGCTGCCATCCTTTCTCACGCGCTCGTCAGCTGCCGGACCCCACGACTGGCTGTGACGCGCCTCCGTTGGTTCCTGCTGAGGGGGCCTCCGGAAAAACGGCCGCTGCTGCAGACAGCGAGTGTCTGCACTGCAGATGCCAGTGATGGATGCCGGATTCGGTGGTTTAACCTTGCAGAGCTGCCCCACAGCAGAGGGAGGAAACTTTAAACCTTGTGGGATTCACCAGAGGGAAAATGCACAACTGTGAAAGAGAGGGAGGGATACTCAGAGTCTCAGTATACTCTGGTATACTCCTTTGGTTGTTCCTATACTCAGACAGCACTAAGAGTACATGCAAGCTCATTAACTAGATGTATCCACTGCTGATGACAGAGACAACAATAATAGTAAAAAAGAAACAATATAATAGTATAATAATACATAAGTCAGAGAAATTATTAAAATAAAATCCATCATTCAGTGAACAAGTAATACTCAGGAAATTTACATTTCACATGAAGAGATAAATGATGCAAAAAAGACACAAGTATCTTAAGCATTATTAAAAGAATCAACACTCTTCACAGAGCTGCATATAATAAATAAAATTGCATTGCATTTCAAAAATTCTGTATGGAAAAGCAGTCTTTGCCTGCAGCAGTGGCAGTGATCCTTAAAACAAAATGCTGTCAAGCGAA
The DNA here is from genome assembly GCA_019775915.2 of Cyphomyrus plagiostoma. Taxonomy (NCBI): domain Eukaryota; kingdom Metazoa; phylum Chordata; class Actinopteri; order Osteoglossiformes; family Mormyridae; genus Cyphomyrus; species Cyphomyrus plagiostoma. Next base: position 1,419,334 of record JABFEA020000002.1, on the reverse strand, counting down.
AACTCTGACTAAACAATTAGCAGACAGGCAAACGCAAAAGGGCACTGTCAATACATTACACTGTCTTTTGTATTTAAATATCAATACAATCTCATTCCATTTATTCTTATGCTCACTGATTAACTTTCTTGCTTGTTTATAAAACAGCTACACGTGTCTCTGTATCACAAACTGCCAGTAGTATATTTCTTCAAAATTGGATTGAATTATTTATATAGTCCAACACACTGCCCCACAAAAATATCAAACAGAAATGCATTTTAATTAAAGTTCATGATCGATTTGTTTGTAAGCCTGTTTGTCAAATTTTGCTTAACAGTATCAGATACAGAAATCTATTAAATGACCAAAACAACCTTTACATAATTATAAGCACTTCCTGACCCGGGTTTTTTATATATATAAATGATATCCTGCTAAGAATAGATTTGCTGACTTGAGTTTTATTCATCGTTAAATTAAAAAATCCTTCTGGCATGTAATTTCTGAGTTTACATTGTCAGATGAACTGCCTGACACTTTCGCTGGGTTTTTTAACCAATTAAAGACTTAGTTTCTTTCCTTTCAATATCACTATTTTGCTGCTGCGCAGTGGGCCAGGTTCTGTAAGAAATGGGTAGGTGACATAGCTTCACTCGGGTCAACCAAAACAAACCACATCAATTATTCATCCTGATGTCCTTGGGAAGCATGGAAGACCCAGCAGATATTAGGTTTCACTGAGTTCTGCAGCAGCAAATCCACAAGATAGGAGTCGCCGGTGACATTGCACGTCCAGAGAAACACCAGTCACCACTAAATTCACCATTTAAAAATTCCTTATTTATACCTTGCCTAAGGGAAATTCAAGGAAAGTGACATTTATCACCATTTCTATCCCAATTACGCTAATAAACCCGGGCAAATCCTATTATCAAAACTGAAAGTTGGGTGGAAAACATCTGGGTATTGATGACAACAAACACAAACTGAATCCAGGAAAGATGCAGTTACTATTTGCAGTCCTTACATTTCAAAGGCCACTTCTCAGCATTTCCCCCTGTTACGGCTGCAGAGTTGCAGCTTGAAGCCTAAGTTCTGGCATGATAGAGGTAGGAGAAAACTGTCTCACTGTGGTGCAGAAAAGCTGGTCCATCTATTAATTGAGTCAAGATTAGATTATAGTAATATTCTCCTCCCCAGCTGCTGAAATACTCTGGAGCATATCCAGCTGGTACAGAATGCTGCTGACTTCCGATTGGGCGTCTTCCAGCATTTTCTACACTGGCTACCTGTGTATAAGACAGCAAAGCGGCCCAGAAATAACCGTCTCACTAAATACTCAATGTGTTTAGTGTTTGATTTAAATATACTGCTACCTTACGCCTAAATTTACTTATATAGTTCAAATAATAGCTCAGGGTAGTAATTGGTATATTATTTATGACCAGAGATCATAGCTTCCAAGCATTGTGGTCACCTGTGGTATTTAGTCCAAACATACCATGATTTATTGCTAACAATCCCAGCTCTCTCTCCTGGCCAGAAACCCTATTTTGCCTCACATTTTTGAATTATTATGCCGTCTTGGGTAAGTCGCTACCCACAGAGCCCCACCCTACAATCACCATGACAAACACCGCACTCGCCATCCTTATCAAGCATGATGAGACTCGTATATTTAATAATTGTCGTTGTTATCTGCAATATGCATAATTAAAGATGTGTTCCAGGAGACACAAGAGACAGGTGGAAATCTTTGAAAGGGTCAGGAAATCATTTTTAGCTCTACCATTTTTTTAAAATACATATAATTCCCTTTGGAAGACGTGTTATGAAACATTTCTGCAGCGACGCACTTATGAAAGTGTGTTGCTAAATACATAGGCTCTCTTTTCACTTCCTTGATCTGCAAAAGTACCAAAAAGCCCATGCTGCTGAAACGTCACCAAGGGCTTGGCATGGTCAATGATGCTGCATCTATACAGTGACAGACTCCACCCGTGCAAAGGTCAAAAGTTAGGCTGGGGGAAGGGGGGGCAAAATGCTCTGCCCACGCATGTGCTGGACGTGATTAATCACCTGCAGGATGGTTTAATTAAAGAAGAAATAAGATAGTGTTGCCCAGGGAACCACCTACACATCATGGAGGAGTGTACATATGGCTACACCATAGTACAGTGTTTCCTAATCCGGTCTGTGGGGAGCCACAGACATTGCACATTTTTGCCAGAAGTTGGGAGGGAGCAAAAACGTGGACCGTCTATGAGTCCTCGAGGACTGGGATCGTAAAACACTGGTATAGAAAATGAGCACTAAGCACATTCCACTCACAGCAGTGCCTCTAATTGTTAGCATTCTATGTTAAAGTACTTCAAGCACAAGATAAACAAACAACTGTATTTCTATTTTTTAGACTGATTGAATCTTATAGTGTTAAATATCGTTTTAGGTGTACACTATATAAGCAGTACAATGGCTTATTATGTAGCACTGTGCTGTCCAAGCACCAGGGTTGTTCACTTTACGTGATCTCCCAGTGTTCTTGTGGATGTCTCTGGCTGCTCTGGTTTCCCCTCCCAGTGCAAGAACTTTTAGGTAAACAGGTGTCTCTAAATGATGTATGAATGTATGATTAAGCATGAGTGTATGATTAAGCAGGAGTCTTCAAGAAAATCATTTATCACTGAGAAATCCCTAGAGTTGAAGCCAGCATATCGCAAATCTTTTATGCTCTGTCATGAGATTAGGTACCAATTTTCGGTCGCATTTCAGTTCAGGTCTCATTTAGTACAATAATGTGTGCCGTGAAAGAGATCTAGGGCTACTGATTGTTGGCCAGTCCTCTACCCACTGGCTCATTATTCAGTAAACCCATTTAGTAACTTGAAGAAGATATAGCCACCGAATGTCATGTTTTCTCCAAAAATTAAATAGCTAATAAATCACCAGAACCCAAATCGAAGGAACATTGAAAGCTTTTGGTAGAGCAGAGACATTTGACCATGGAATTTCACACGGGAATGGTCTCTGGACCACACCAAAAAACATGGACAACAGAAGGAAAAACGTCAAAGAGACAAAAGAAATGCTTAACATTAGGTTGGTATCACACAACATACATCAGAAATGCTTGGCTGTAATACTCATTACTAAAAACTAAAGAATCTCTTAAACCATCTCTAGCCGATTGAAGCTCATGTCACCCTAATCAGCAGATGGATTTATCCAGAAGGCCATTGGTGAAGGCTCACTTCCTGGAATGATAAGTCTGGTCAATTAAAGCCAAGGCTGATTTACAATAACACCCACGGCGGCCCCTCCTCAAACCACGGCCTGCTCTTTCCACTCCGGCTGGAAGCAGGAGGCCGACTGTCATTTTCCAGGGAAGAAAGGGTTAAAGAAATAAAAAGAGTGTGTTTATGAGGTACAAGGAGCCCATGTTTGGCTGACGAGACTCTCTTCTTTGAATGTAGGAACAGCATGGGGGTTGCACTATTTAAAATGAGTCAGCGCTCATTTTGAAGCTTAGGGAACTGAAGCAAAAAAAGCAACATCCGGGAATAACCAATAAAAAAGTTCTCTCTTTATTGGGAGTATGGTTCATATCAAAGTTTTTGAACGCTACTTTCATGCAAGCATGTCTTTCTTCCCCTTCAATAGCTCATAATATTTATTATTTGCATCTCAATTATTTGGCAAAAATGCATACACTTCAAAGGCAAGAGTATCCATTATTATTCATTATTTGCAAGTATAAGTGATGCCCCGAGGACGACTGGCATCTGTCCATCTCTCTGGTGGAGCTGAGAGGCAAGAATTGAATGCTACAGGAAGAAGCCATTATGGTGACACATTTTGATAGGAGGTTTGGTCAACCACTCTCCCCAGCACTAGAAAACTAGGGGGACGGACTGTAAGATGTTTCCTCCAAACTCTACAACAAGCTGCTTTTAGGCCCGCTTTACACTTGGTTTTAAAATACATTTTGGGTGATTGGATCACAAGCAGAGAGCTGAGACACATCGCTGTTTGCACCTGTATCTTTCATGCCTCTCCAAGGTGTCCAGCTTGTGCTCAGAATTCTTTAAGATCCCACGTACAGTTACTGTAACTTCCTTATTGGCGAATGCATCATGACACATTAATAATGGTTAAACTACAAAAGTTATGTGGTCGAATGCATCCTAGCTACCTCAGAAAGTGTTTTGAATGATTGGATCACAATGCGTCTAGATCAGAGGTGGGCAATCTTATCCACAAAGGGCTGGTGTGTATACAGGTTTTTGGGGTAACCTGTAGGTCAGCTGTTCAAACCCAGGTGAGAGGACACTTCAGCCAATCAGTCCTCTAATTAGTAATCTAATTAGGGAGTTGCAGTGAAAACCTGCATATTCACCGGCCCTTTGCGGACAAGATTGCCCACCCCTGGTCTAGATGGTAGATAATACTTGTATTTATCATTGACCTCTTCTGATCCGATAGCCCAAGACACATTTTAAATCCAAGTATAAGCAGGGCCATTAATCTCTCCATTCATGTCCTGGCCAAATTACTAACTACTTACAACTGAGTTGCTGTAAAAGCACAGCATGATGAATCCAAAGTTTCTCCAGTGACTTCAAAAAACAGCGAATATGTCATACAAATAAAATTCCTGAAACAACCTGTGCATCTTGTCTGGCATCACATCCAGGGTCTCCTGCCTTGCCTTGTGCCCAGTATTTCCTGGGATAACTTCCAGGCTCACCATTGTCCTATACTGGATAAGTAGCTACGCAATATGGATAACAGATGGAGGGATGTTCAGCTTCAGCCTTTAATTAGCACAGATTTCTCTACAGGTAAAATCTCACCCATATGAAGATTGATGCAGTACCATGTAATATTAAAGTATGTTTCTTTTACCATTCTATTCTGAAGAATGTATCTTTCAGCCTACACACCAGTTAGCATGACAACAATGTGTACCTCTGATTGCACCTCTTGTACTAGGATATTGGAAAGGTGAAAAAAGAGGAAGCGTTATGGGATGTATAATGCTGGATTCAGTGCAGGAAAAAAATCAGTCTGCCACCTGCTTGGAGGCAGAAGGCCAACAGGATCTTGTAGAGAAGAGCTACTGTTTTACAGCCAGATCGGCAAGGTTTCTAGAAGCCAAAAGGGAATTCTCCTCTAAGCCCATCAAATATCACTCAAGCACTAGATATAAAATACCGATCATGAACTGTCAACTGTCACATATAAGTGGGGCTCACATAGAGCAGTGCACACACACCTGTCGAATTTGCGTACATGTCCCTCACATATGAATGTCTTATGAATATGGCAACTACCTATATATTTCCCAGGTAGCTAACAATTATGATTGTTACCCAAATGAGTAAAAGACAGAACAGAGAGATATTCTAACTTCAAAAAAGGGCCACACTCTATGGCAGTTAAACCTAGAAATCATTTCTTTAATATCACGTTGGTCTTAAGACACCAAAGTTTTTATGTCACATGCCTAAGTGCCAGAAAAAGAACCCGACATGCATCATTAGACAAGAAAGGGTGCTGCAATTTTCTCATAGTTACAACCTCTGCCCTCACTACAAATTATGTACTGTAGGATTTTCAATGCAGGTGATATACAGTAATTTCTTTGGCATAAAAAGGAAATTCCCTTTGTATTTTATAGACAATCTCGGCTTAGCAAATGAAGATCTGGTACTATAATTCAAGTCTTCATCACCTGGACAATGGGTGAATGACAAACAAGGTTTTCACCACCTGAAAAATGTCAGGTGGTACAGGCAAAAAAATAAAGAGTTTTTACATTACAGATGTTACAATATTTTCAGTGTTTTCCACGGATTGTACTGCCTGACATGGAAACTGTGCAAGCCAGTTGAAAATGGTCATTTTCAACGTAATATTTGACTTAGAACCCTTTCAGTGCACCTTGAAGGTCCTTTTTGTGATGTAACATTCTGTCTGCCGTTCCGTATAATGACTTGAAAATACCACCCCCCACCCCCTGCCTAATTAATTATTATTATTATTTAAAGTAGTTATCTGACAACTGTAATTGTTTTCTTACTTGATCATTTGCTCGGATGGTTGTACCACCTGACAAAAATGAGATACAAAAATGTAGAAACTGTATATTACTTGAAAGTATTGAAAATATATTCACATCAAAAGTAGTTTGATACAATTATGTTAGGCATGCAAAGTAAATGTTAAAAAAAATGATGGACTCGGACACAAAATATGTACGTCATGTCATTCAGCTCCGGACCAAAAAGTCTGACAGCATGCATTCACTGGGGAAAGCAAGGTCTTTTACAAGTTGACCTTAAAATAAACTGGAAGTGGAATAGAAAAAAACATGCTTGTCATTTTATGAAAAAATCAAAAAGATGGCTATGCAGCATATGTAATCAGTGGAAGCGTGAGGCCTGTTACAAACAGAGAGAGAACTGGTCGTTTTGTTAGTCCTACATGATCCTCCACTTACCTTGAATATTCATACTCTCTGCACCTAAAGGCTTAGCTACAGGGAGATTTGGGTGATTTAGCTACTGGGAGATTTGAGCGATTTATCTACAGGGAGATTTGGGTGATTTAGCTACAGGGAGATTTGGGTGATTTAGCTACAGGGAGATTTTGGTGAGTCTGACAGAGGTTGTAACGGTTACACAACTTCGGGGGATAACCGCAGTTTTCCCGGAGATCTGTCTGACTCTGTCTTGCCTTCACTGAAGTTACAGGAGAGTGCCAGAAAGAATTTCAGAAGATACCCAGGCTTGCCAGGAATGCAGAATGAGAGAATAGCTGCAGATACACTATGAGGAAGGTGCTTTAGCACATTAGGCTTGGTTGATGTAGCTAATCAGTCCAGCACAGGGAAATATGCAGAAGGACTGTAAGAATATAACTGTTATTTTTCTCATTCTTTAAGCCAAATGAAGAAGAAAAATCTTAACCCTGCCAGAGCCACACAAATTTCCCCGATTCTCTTTCACTTACTAGTGCCTCATAATAATAATAATAATAATAATAATAATACCAACAACAATAACAATAATAGCAACAACACAACAACAACAAAACAACACAACAACAATAATGATATCCAAATAACATTTGTATATCACATTTGTATAACATTATGCCTTAAAATCTGACTGTAGACTGAGAACGAGAGAACAACAGGAAGGGATAATGTAGCGTGTTGCTTTGAGACGTCAGGTATTATTTAACTACAGGAAGCATCATCATATTTAGACCTTAAAAGTAGCATGGGAGGCCATCTGACAGAGGGAATCGGGCCTAATGGGTAATGCCACACGGCGCTGCATTAAAATGGCCGCCCACGCTTTTCCATTCTGATTTCATTTTGATGAGACGCATGTCGTCAGCCAGCCAGCTCCTCATTTCGTTAGCTGGGGGAACATGTGCCTCTGTAATATGTCAGAATGGTAGCGAGTCCATTAAAAACAATGAGCCCTGACACCTGCTATAATGTTGTAATGGACTCTGTACATTCTAAGAAGCCTTTTGCTGGCAGGTAGGCCTTACGGTCTTAATGTAAAAGTTACATAAGATCGTTCAGCTATAAGGAACAGAGTCCAAGGAACCGTTTGTGTTTTAAGTTCACAGTTAACCCAAAGTTCACAGTTAGTCCAAAACTCCTCAAAATGCATGCTACTGGGGATAAACCGACACAGACCCAGTAAACAGTGTATCTGGCTTAGTAAAAAGATCATAAAAATATTATAAGAATCATAGTAATCATTTTCAGTCAAATGGTGTGGAAAGAAAGTTGGATATCGGTAGGCCTGGGAATGGAGGCATATTGGGTCTGCTATATCTTAGGCCTAAGGCAAGAAGAGATTGTTTTGAATACTGTGCGTCCTTGTCTCAAGGTAGCCTGCACGTGTTCGGGTTCGCAGGTCCTGAAGACCTTGGAGAGACGGGCAGCGGAGAAGGGGGGAAGCCACCTGCAGGAAGGGATTCGAAGCTGCCCAACTGGTGCACAGAGAGATGTAGTTATGATGTAGTCGCAATAGGTCACACTCAATATGTTATACTGTAGTACAAATGCATAAGTAGTTATCATGTTAATCATGTGTTAACCATGTATTAACAGTAAATCATTATCTATATTCATACCTCAAGTAGAAGTCTAGCGGTCGAGACATAGAAAACAGAAAATAGAGCAAAATGGGTGGATGTACTCTGCTACCAAGGTGAACCAATAGGGCAGGAGAATTGTGTCTGTAGTACGTTTGATCTGGGTTTGCTGGTGCTTTGTGACCAATCAGGACTTAGAAGTCCTTAGAGGGAATTGGGTGTTACAGTTTATCAGCTGGTTTCTCTTTCTGCTCGGGGTACCTGGTGCCAGAGTGTGACTGGAGCGCTTTGCTGGATCGCTGGAATAAAGGGGAGAACTTTGCTCACCAACTGAGTGATCCGGAGTTTCATTCTAAGCGGCTGAACTAGAGTTATTAGAGAGGTTGCTTTATAATTTTTCTTTCACAATGACAAATAAACCTTGTATGCATTTAGGACGTCCTGATTTTGCCAAATTCAAAGTGTCACTGGGTGAACAAGGGAGGGGCTTGTGTTTAACTTCTTTAACCAATCACAGTGTTCACTGTATGACATCACCACATTGAGTCCATTTTCTTGTCACTATGAAACTCAAGGCTTCCAGCCGTGAAGCTCGGTGGCATGTGCGAGTTTAAGCCATTTATTATTATTATTATTATTGTTGTTGTTGTTATGAAATAAACACAAACCCTTACATTGTGATGTACACTACAACCTTGGCAGGTAAGCATGTCCCTATGTTTTCTATCTATGACATGTCCCTTAACAAAGGGCATAATAAACAATATCAAATCAAAACAATCTCAATAAAAGTAACTTTAAAAATCTGTGCACCTTGCCGCTCCACAGAAAACAATGGTTTTAATTATTGTGAAGACTGTAATTGGTCAAAGAAGTGAAATCCCAGCCCCTCCCTTGCTGAACTCGGCACAATCAGGACATAAATAACATTTCTGTTGTTGGAGTTGTGTTTTATCTGAGGTTTGTTTTATTTAGACCTGGCCGTAGATTCTGTGTAATCAAAGAATAGTCCTCTTTGCTGGCGTTACAGATGTTGGTGCCCACAGGAAGCTTATTCAATATCGCTACCGTCTTTCGAAGCTGTTTCCGGAGCATCGACCCAAAGAAGGTCACCCTCACTGCGACCAAAGGCTGCAGGGACAGCCGGATGTCACCGGGTCTTTCGGTGCCGCTTATTCTTCAGCGTCTTCATGGCACCATTCTCCGGGTGAGAGGTCTGCCTGCAGTGACTCGCCCTGTGGGTGTCAGCTGAAGGGGCAAGGCCGTCCCAAACTACCTTTACTGATGTCACACAGACACATTGAGCGGGTAGGACACTGAGTTCATCCCTCCATAAACCATGAATTGAGATTTGTTTTCTTTCCCTTCGGTTTGTTTGTCATTGTTACCATGTCATAGTAGCTGCAGAAAGAATCTTGTGCTTGCATGCTTTCAGGATTAGGCAGAGGGCGATACAGTCAACACAATCTCAAACCTTTCATATACCAGTTCATTTCTGGGCTGGGGGTTGGGTTGTCTAATTGCTCGGCACGTGCATCGGTGATATCTGTCTACACAATATATACGCTGACCCACAGGCAGATCAGCTGAAAGGCGTCTGTCAAATACGTAACTGTAAACCTCAGAAACTGAAAGCTGAAGTTGCCTCTGTCCAAGGTGCAGGCAAACAAGATCCTTTATACTATATCTTGTTTTGAAACAACAAGAAAGCATCGCCTTTGTTCTAATAGCATTGTTTCTTCCAATGCATTGTCTACTTAACAGGCAATGTAAATATGAATAGACTAGCTTGAACGCAAAATAATAAAATCTATCAAAATATTTAGTTACGATGATGCAGGAATTATAAGAAGCAAAAGTAATGGAATAAACTCCAGGGTTTCACATTAACGTTACTGCTGGAAACATGCATCAATTCTGCCCGCCATTATTTGCCCAACAGTTCAGCTCAGGACACCAGACTAATGGACAACACAGAATGGCGGGCCGTACACTAAGAACCGTAACTCCCCTAAATGACACCGGGACAGTGCATTGGATTATGTGTCACAATAACACTTGATGAGCGCACTGAGAGATTCCCCCCCCCCCCCCCCCCGGGGGGGGGGCCAGGGCAAAACACCAAAAAAATTAAAATAACGATGGCAGCCAAAAGGAGCCCCCCCCCACGGGA